>VKOC01047139.1:0-99693 GCA_009364415.1 Spea multiplicata
AGCCTGCTCCTCCAGCGGCGGACATTGCTGTCCGTCTCTGGAGGGGTGCCGGGTGCCGGCAAAGACCTCCGATACCGCTCCCATGCGATCGTGCGGATCGCAAGGGAGCGGTATCAGAGGTCTTTAACAGACCTCCGGCTCACTCAAGGGAGCCGGAGGTCTGTTAAAGACCTCCGATACTGCTCCCTTGCGATCCGCACGGCAACAGCTACTGTGCGCCGGGGTCTGTTGTCAGATCCCGGCGCACAGCACTGAAGCCGCGCCCACCGCTGCCCTCTGAACCCGGAAGAAGAGAAGACAGATGAACAGAAGAAGAGGAAAAGAAGCTGAAAGAAGAAAGGAAAGGTAGGAAAGCATTAAGTGAGAGTGGATTGGTATGTGTGTGGATTAGTATATATGTGTGGATTAGTATATATGTGTGGTTTGGTATGTGTGTGTGGATTTTTTCCCAATATAAGACATACCCCGAAAGTAAGACATAGTGGGGCTTTTAGGGATAAAAAGAAAGTAAGACACTGTCTTACTTTCGGGGAAACACGGTAACAGGTCACGTAAGATTGATGACTTGAAGCTAACGTGTTCCTGCCTTATTTAATAAATACATATGTGGTCCGCAGAGATTATTACAACATGCTACAATTATCACAATCTGATTATCACGACATGGATCTATAGAACCAGCGCAGGAGAGATGTAGCCGTCACATGACATATTTTAATAGCACAGGCATTTATTGTGAGTACTGTTCAAAAGTTTGGGGTCACTTTGCTGTTTTCATTTCTAGATGGAAAGGGTTTTCTACCGATCAATCAGCCTTTTAAACTTAAACTTGGATTGATGAAAAGAACGAACAATTGGAAAACAGGAGTGATAGGAGTGATAAATAGGCCTCTGTGCTGCTATGAAGATATTCCATTAAAAATCAGCCGTTTCAGCTACCATAGTCATTTACAACATCAACACCATCTGCACTGGATTTCTGATCCATTTCATGTTATTTTAACGGACAAAATGTACTTTTTTTCTTTTAAAAACCCAAAGACATTTCTAAGCGACCCCAAACATTTGAACGGTAAGCAAATAAGTACAGCGGTAATTTGAAAAACGTGCAAATTGCCTAAAATATTCAAATTAAAGCATAGATTCTTTTAATGCAAACACACTACAGCATACATGAGCTGAAATATAACATACATGATTACATTAATGTTACAGCTAACAACATAGGACATAACCAAAGAACCCATCAATAACCTATCCATGCCATTAGCCTGTGTGACTAGTTACGGTATTAAAAAACTAAATATATATTAAAAATCCCTCCGGAATGTGCTTCTTTGGCCAAACTAAATACTGGTTCTTTTGTCTAATGTATCTGGCAAGTATCCATTCTGTTCTGGATCTGCATGGATTAATGTAGAATCTAGAGAGATTTCTCACAGCTGCGACAAAGCTTTATGCGACAGGTCTGCTTTAATATTGGGATTGATAGAATCTTATATCAGATTTCTATACACATTGTTACGTTTATTACACAAGAAGAATAAGAGATGTATAGTGAGTTATGGTGATACACTAACCTGGATGGTGCGGTCTGAGATACGGCTGGTGTAGGCTGTGTTGTTTTCCAATTATTTTCAAACCTGAGAACAGATTTTTTTTTCGATATAAAATAAGAAACACAAACAACAGTAAACAGTATCGTGAATGATGCTATAATGTTATACGAAATTAAACATAATATTATGATTTAATTATAACTAATTATAACTAATTATAACTAATTATAGCTAATTATTTCTACCATTTTAATGTAATATTTGTCATTAAAATTGTAATATATATATATTAAAAAGAGACAATTTATTGGCGTAGAGAGTAGATATTGCGGATACTGTATGTGAACTGCAGAGAACTTGGGTTTTGAAAAGTAACATTTTTGGAAAGTAGCGCTTCCAATATGGCAGATTACCTGCTGGCGTCTTCATACAGATATGAAGCAAGAGACTTCGGGTCAGAGAGGTTTCTTTCTTCTTTCACCGGTATTCTAAGAGGACAAAGCAGGACATTATTTTATCCCGAATATTGTAAAAGTTTTATTTGCTTTAACAGTAAAAGTTCAAAATAGCATAAATACCCCTGCGTGTATAATACTAATATTTCTCATGGAAAAAATAGATATCCGGAGAAATCTGTACTCCCCATCACCTTTCATTGGAAATGTGGAATAAAAAAATGACATTCTACCTTCATTTAGAGCTGCAGCAAAGGCATGCGTAAAGATGAAGAAAATGTTTGATTTCTATACATTTTAAATATCAATTGTAAAATAACACGTAGTGGAGAAGAAACCTACCTTTCAGTGCTTGTGGTAACAGTTCTGCTTGTAGTTGATCTGTTCTCGGTTGTGGGTTTGCTGTCGGAGCTGCAGAAAGTTCAAAGACAGTGACTATGACATAATTATTCACATTTTTAGAGATGTTGAATAGTATCTTGTTATATAAATGACATATAAACATCCTTATAACTCTGTAATATTGTATTGTTAAAAACATCCATACCTCTCGTCTTTGATGACTGTAATTTTCCCAGACTGGGGCTTCACTGGTGAGGTTCTTGTCTCTGTAGTGTTGACAGAAGTGAGTTTGGGGGGGCTTGTGTCTTTACCACTGATAAAATTAAATATAGATTTTTAGTCCATTAAAACAGAAAATATTGAGTTGTCTAAAAAAATAAATGAAATAAAAAATATGACCAATCTAGGCCAAAACACACCCACAACAGAAGTTTATTAATAATAGTAAGACTTTAGGGCACTAAAGCTGTGATGTTCAGAAGCATCCAACCCTACCTTACATTTGCCTAGGGGACTGAGAGGCCAGAGGGCGCCACCATCAGGTTCATCCATGTATTAGCAAGCAAGTGAATGTTGGTGAGAGCTAGAAGCATAACTTGGCTACTCGCTGGCTAGAAGTACCGTTGAGTTACACTCACTTGGCTCCCATAGCTTTCTTGATGAAAATGGGGCTTTGGGCAAAAGCATACTTATTTCTAATAATTATAATTTCTAGGTTGTAAACTTGTAGGATTAGAGCCCTTCTCAACGTTTGTGTCTAAGTCCTAATTATTGGTGCTATATCAATTAATACATGATAACAATAAATAGTAATTTATGTTCTTTTCTTGCATTCTCTAAGATATCTAAAGTATATATAAGTTGTAGTTTTTAGGCTTGCTTCATAGTGGCAAACTATGGGTGTTTTGAATGTAATAATTAAACATGAACCAGGTAATAAACTTGAGGTTTTTGATGTTCATCTGTTGCTGCACAAACCTGGGTGTTGGTGTCTGAGAGGGTGCCTTAGATTGAGTCTGTTTCCAGCTATTTTCAAACCTGTCAATATATGCATATAGAAAAAATATTAAGCCTGTATCCTAGAAGAAACATAATAAGGTAAAACGGCATGTAATAAGTTCTCAAGTTACAATGAATACGACATCAAAAGGGGCCCTATTCCTAACCCTAATCCTGAAGGACCTGCGTCGTCAAATATGGTTACTTTTTGGTCAAATGAAGACCTCCATAACGTAGGTGGGTCATTTACAAAGGAGATCTCTGATCTACCCAACTGGCCTATTGAGAAGTGGCAAACTAGTGAGCCTGATCACCCAACTGAGTAATCCCCCAGGTTTTTGGCAGAGGGTCTTTGCCATCTCCCATCCAGTAATTGTTTAAAGGTTCTTCTCATGAAAGATCGGTGAGATCTGTGTCTACAATGTAGCACAGACAGAATGATGTAATCAATTTACTTTTCTCTCCCTTCTGATCCATCCAAAGGGCTGCCTGAACCAATCAACAGCAATCAGGAGCTTAACAAAAGGCCAACACACACAAGGTGGTTGCCGAATACATGTATATACATTTGACTATATTTATTTATTAGGTTTATTTATTATATTAGATCATACAATGTACATGTTATTACCTGGCAGCATCATCAGATAGGTACGAAGATAGGGATTTGGGGAACGTTTCACTCTTCTTATTTGCACCTGGATCGTCCTCTTTTATGTCCACCCTGCGTGGAATGAATTATATTTTTTATTCTGTATTTTAAGGCAATGAGAATACTTTTGTTGAAGTACTTTTAGGCTACCCTCTCAATGTTTCCTCCAAGAAGCCAATAAAAGTAAAAATGACTCCAAAGGCAGGTATTTTACTTTCTTGTTCTGGCTGTATTAATATTGTATATTATATTGTGTTTCATTATAACACATTTGTAACACTCGCTTATACTTAATCCTGTCACACCATATAAGATATTTACTCACTTTTTAGCAATGAAAGGTGGAGGAGTATCCGGTGATGCAACTCTGGAAAAAAAAATGTTAAGTCTATGATTATATCTTTTAATTTTTGTTGAAATTATTTTTATTAAATAACAGGCCAATAGTTCAATGACAGCTAAAGCATAGAATGCACGTAAAAAAGTGAAAAACAATAACAGGAATACAAATAGTATTCTAATCGATTGGTAACAATGTTACTAGCAACTTCAATATTTTCTATTTGTTCCATAATAAGCATATTGTATATAATTCTCCATTTCTCCCTTCTAAAAAAACAAAACTCTAAACTTACCCGATGTATTTCTTTGCGGCTGAAAACACATATGAGCGGTCCTTTGAGGGCGAGTTCTTTAAAATGCTACTCGCCTTTTCTGTTCTGATCAAAACAAAAATACAAAATTGCATGGATTTCCCAAGTTTCATATGGTATCAATAAACTGAAAATAAAAACTCCACAGAACATGAGTCAAGTACCTCCATTAACATGCATGCTACTTATTAAAGGTTATTAATAGAATGATACTGTATTCTATAAAAAAAATTATAAAACAATCCTATAATGGCAGTTAGTTTTGATCAGAGACCCAGCGGACTAGATTCGCTAAGTTAGAGAGCATTCAATAAACCGGAGCTAGCAGGAGAGTTGAGCATTAGGAGAACAGTTTAAGGGGCGCTTCAGCCTTCATATGGTAGAAGACAATGGCTGTGTGGTTCCTTTAACGCTATTTGCCGTGCAAGAGATGTCTTCGGCTGAACTCTGAACTTATGGAGAGTCAACTCCAGTACTGGCTTGGCAAGCGTTCTGTCGGGGGCTCTAACAAGACCCTTCCATGCACATGTGTAGAGTTCAATGGGAGCTCTTTCTTGCCACTGAACATAGAGGAGGCTCTGGAGTTGCAGCTTCCACTAAGGATAAGTGAAAGACATATATATATATATATATATAATATATATATATATATATTTATATATATATGTTTATCATCCATTTCCAATAGGGTAGAGCATGAGTGCTTTGGATGATATAATATATACTTGCAAAAGAACAATACGCTCCAATTGTTCCTTGGGTGTGAGTAATCTAATCAAAGATAAAAAATAAAAGAAACTGAAATGTTCCTTGAGCTCATTAAAGTTACTGATTCACAGAATCTCATACAGTATATATAGATATAAACTACCCAACCTTAAGGTGGTTAGACAAGATTGTCAGTGGATATTCAAGGGTGTGTAAAAAACACCCTGTATTGATTATATAATCCCTATAAATAAACCGATAGGTGGATAGGAAGGACAAATAAATTATGGTGTGAGATCTACCTGGCTGGAGGCCTAACAATAGACTATTGGGCGGTATTACAATCATATTTAGCTGTTCTATCCATGGGCAGTGGGGTCCTGAATGATAAATGTAATATAAGTCAGGCTGAAGCCCATATCTAGATGGAGAAGGTCTCACTTTCCATGAAACGGACTCTACTGGAACGACAGAGCTGTTTGTGGTCTCACATGAAGGTCTCATAAAGCATTACATGCTACTGTAGATACCTTTTTGCCTGTTCTTCTGGTGAAAATGGTGCCTCTTCCTCATCTGACTGTTCTGTTGTTGATGAACTCCTGGTATTATAAGGAGCCCTAAATCAGTGGAGCAAAATTAAAAATACCATGAAAATAATACACCCCATTTGTCATCATGGGAGTGACATGGATAGCAGTGGAAAGGGTCACAGCTTTACGAGGGAAGGAATATAGACAACCGGGCCGGGCATTATTATCACCCACCTACAGCAACAAGGAGCTTTAAGCTTCTGCCAACAGACAATGATAATAATAGATAAATTAATCATCAATACTCAACCAGCAGAGAACAAACACATTGAACACACTGGAAAAGACGTGTCCTTTCCCTCCTGACATGTTGAGTAACGTACGAACTCACTAGGCAGGAACTTGTTGGCCCGACAAGTGCATGTTGGCCTAGTGGTTCTACATCTGCAGGAAGGACGGCCTAACGTGTTTATAAGAACCAGGCGGACACAGTTCTGGAATCAGCTTTAATTATTTAGCATATGTCTCTTGGATGCAGACGTCCTGCTAGTCAAAAATTCAGACTTTGCCTGGAAATGATATCATACTTTCCAGTATAGAACATTATTTACTGCTCAAAATCACTAATCTACCAAGCGCATCTGACCAGTGTATGGTGATTGTATGTCTACAACCACTACAGGTCTAATATGATTCAAGTTAAACTAATTGATGCCATAGCTGAAGCTATGAGATAGGTTTTACTCTAAAAGCAGGCGAGCCTCCTATTTCTTATTTTAAGTTTCTACATCATTATAGTCAATAAGTAATCTGATTTTCTTACAGTTTCTTGTATTCTTCTGTGGACATTTTGTAGCCAGAGGCAGTGGGAACGCGAGGAAGACTTGCACTCTTTTGCTGAACTGAGTAGCTAGAAATAACAAGTTGAAAAGTCATTCATTATGGAGCATTGTAGTCTTATTTCACAATATATTCTTATATATATAGAATGAGATTCTTCCTAAAGTGTCTTTATAGGAAAAGTAACTGCTTACTGAGAAAGACACATTTTAGAATTTACTGCACCTTCATGGAGTGGGTTATATTTATTATTTCAATTTTATGTTTGTTTGATTTTTTTTAAAATGCTGTATATATTCAGCCACTTCTGAAAATGTTCTGCGAGACTCTACTACTTTATTACACAAAGAGCTCATGGTAATTGTACTGTTTAGATGGATGATCAGATCTCTCTCATGACCAGAAACCAACAAAAATATCTGCAGAAAGGACTGTAATCTAGTCCTACAACATTCATTTTATTTTTTAGCATCTCCAATAGAGAAGTGCAAATTTCACAGTCAAATATTCTATATGTTACTGATTTGACCATTTAAAATATAACCAGTATAATTAAAAGGATGGCTTACACCTACAACTAGAGACACAGACAGTGGATATCCTCCATCTGTGTTTAGGACACTTTGAGGTTTGCTAGGAACTGCTTAATTTATAAAGGATGTGTTCTGAGAATGTTGCCACACGTATTTGTATCATAGTGTGTAGTCTATGAATATTTAAGTACCTTATTAAAAAAAGGAAAGACCTATATATTCAGTATGGTAAAATTGTAATTACCCTGAATTTACTATTTTATATTAATGGATTTTCTTAATATGATCATCAGATTATAGCATCCATAAAAAGTCTGCTATACACTAAGTTTGGTACCATCCTAATTATAGCTTGTATGAACAATACATTCGGGGAAAAGGCGAGGCAAATATAGAAGCCAATGTGCCATTTCAAATACTTTCACTTATTATTTGTCATTCCGATGAATGAAATGAATGAATGAGACACAGAATGAGATCCTACAGCAATTGTGAAATGTCACAGTAAACAAGAAAAGTCGGTTTCGTCTGTTAATAACCAGGCTTCTCACTCAGTGACTAATATGAAAAGGGTGGGGGAAATTCTCTTATGAGAAAACAAATTTCCTTCCATTATATCTCACTATAGGGATTAACAGGGAGCACCGGCAGTCACTGCAAAGAGTAAGTGAAGAATTAGATTCAATGCAAATGCGGTGTAGGCTAAAGACATTTTGTGTGGGGTGCTATTTGTTCAAGGACCAGTCTGACTCCCACAATCCTTCCCTCGCATCTTGGGAATTGCAGTCCAGAGTACATTATTCAGAATTCCATTAGCCGCGACTTCTGTATAGTGTATCTGTATTAACTTGTGATTTACCAGTAGGTAAAAAGGCCATTTAATGCAAAAACTTACCTTTTCTGGTATCCATTATATGAGTTTTGACTCTTTACTTGTGCAGAGGGATTAAGCGGTTGCCCCCTACATGAACGCAAATGAATAACACAGATAATTAATATTAAAAGAGAACATAGCCCTAATGAGAACTACAGAATGCTGCACGGATATTGAATTTCTTCTTCTTTCATTCTTCTATTAAAACGACTGATAGCTTAGGCTTTTTTGCTTGTCGATCAATGAAATTCTTTTGGAGATAGTAAGTTTCAAACTAAGAACAGAAAAGTTGATGTCTTTGGTAAAATATGGGGAGAAAAAACTAGTGGTTTGTGATCAATTTCATGTCCTGATGTTCTCATGGGCAGTAAATGTAACAAAATTAGCAATAATCTTTTAAGCAAGTTTTATCAACCAATGCCCCATCTGCGTGTAAGCAAATAAACCCCATTGCTGTGAAAATGCTATTTATCTTGCTTAACTATTTTCATCATTACAGGTGTCTGGGGGTTCAGGTACTTTAAACCATGGATCATGACCAGCTTGTGTAAGTTGATTTATCTCACCTTATTATGTATCCGGTCGATGCTCTGGAAGCAGGGGTTCTAAACAAAGCCGGAAATAAAATCGGTATTATTTACAAAGTACCATTACACAGAATAGACCTGCTCATTAGTTGACAGCATCTGATTTAAAGCAAAGCAGTATAAAGACTTTCCGACCATCATCATATATTCCAAGTGTAACGATACTGGTTGGACATTCCCACTGTGGCATCAAAATCCATTGTGTCCCATTTTCTACCATCTTGTCCCTCTTTTAAGGAGGTCAAAATAGATAGGTGTCTATCCCAGCATGACAGAAACAGAACCCAGAAGACCCTCTTGTCTCGCTTAAACTACTATAGTTATAGTATCATTGTGCAGGCAGTGCATTTAATAACTGCTTTCCAGCAAAACTTATGTTCTTCATTAACTTTTAATTACATTCTAAAAACATCTGGAGAGCTCCCTGCTGGGTGGGGGACAATGGATATTACGTGATATTTTGGGCTTGTTCCGCAAGAACTTGAAAAGTGTCCATCAGACTATAAATAGAACAAAGTAGTCATACAATAAATTATTATACAAAAAAAGCACCCTATATTATCTTGATAACTCCATAGAATATAAGAGTATTAATTTACTCTGAGTATTTGTAAGAATATAATTACTGATAAGGATATTAATTTACTTAATAGCTAGAGAAAATAACGGCTATAATTATAACTAAGGTTAGGGACAATTAGCTCACTTCTGTCCTTGTTTCAGATTTATAAAGTGTTCGTATTCTGATTTGGCACTGAAAAACAATAGGTCTTTACTTACCTGTTATTAGACTGTAAGGAAGCTGGTGGAGATGACTGAGATGTTACAGATGAAGTACGGCTTTCATTAACAGTATATGTGGACTGCCTGGATAAAATATAAAACAAACATTTATTGGATAGGTTTGACTGTACACACACGTGCATACATACATACAAGGCTTCACCATTTTGGCTTTATTTTTGTAGAATAAATCATGACACGGTGTAATATGTCATGTGTCATGAGGTTATATTTACCTAATTTTTAGACCTACTAAGGGACAGATGATTGTTATTATGCCCTTATAATGTATGTAAAACCACAGCATTCAAACAGGGTGTACTTTCTTTTTCAGATGACTGTACATACACACATGTACACATTCAGGCTTCATACATATCAGTAAGTGTTGGCAATACCATGATGTACATATACTTTATAAAAGAGAGTGCTGGAACGGTGGAATGCAAAGGATGCAAAACTTGACTGCAAGAATTCCATGCATTTTAGAGAAAAGTGATAGTAAAATATAGGGAAAAATGTGACTATTTTTCATAGCGCAGAATTCAAACTATGTTAATTCAGGGGATTAGAATAAAGGAAAGACAGCCTTGTGTCTGATACAAAATGATGTTTAATATGAACTAAAGTGTCGTTAAAGGGCTATTGTGTCTAAACATACCTGAGCAGCTTTGCTATGAATGATGTTTTACAATTTTAGAAGCTAGCTAAGTTTTTTAGTAGCCTAGGTATTCATCCACTAGATAATTTACACATGAAAACATAGTCAACCAGAATGTTTATTTTGGATAATAATATTTTGAAGAAAAAAAAAAAGAAAAATATTGATTCTAAAGAGAAAAGTACACAAGTAATGCTTACTTGTAGCTTGATTGGTTCGGAGAGGAGGAGGTTTTTACGACAGTCTCCTTAGCACCAAATGTTGGTGAATCCCTAAGACAAAAACATTTTTTTTTTACAAAACAAAATCCAACAAAACATGACCCACATAAAGAAAAATACCGTAATACATTGGAAATATTAACTGGTGGTTACATCTATTTTAAATGGTTGATGGATTCAGACATGATACTGGATTTCACAGAATAATTGGCAGTAAGATGTCTGGTGGCACCTAAAAATCTATAGTTGTTGCCTTGGAACCTACCACCAGTTCTATGCAACATATGGTAAGTAGCTCATCATTAACCAGTTAACATATTAATCACATTTACTATTTAAAATTATTGTTTAGAAAGGGACAATTAAGTGCTGACCACTCAACTTTGTTAAATTGCTTGTACCTACCGGATGCTATTAGATCCTCAACAGAGAATCTGTGTAGTTATTCACATTATCAGAATTAAGGTTACATTAAATGTTACTATTTATCATCTTAATAGAACCCAGTGGTAAATTAGATCTTTTTTTAGCTTACTTGCGCAACACAGAGAGGGGAGCTGTCTTGGGTGACATTAATCTGAAACTGTCCATAATCAGTGCAACAGCTCACCACGGTCCCTTTTACTCGATTAATCACTTATTATGATAAATATGCCTGCACATTCTTAGGATAGACAGTTGTGTACTGACATTTAGGAAGGAAGTCGTGTTGCTCAATGAAACCGTAATATAAATGTGTTCTAAAACCTGTTCTGAAATTCTGATAGCTCTTTCTACTCCTCAGATTACAAAAGAAAGAAAGATAATCACCGGTCGGCTTTGCTGTCCGGTGTTGGAGACCATAAGAACTTCCTGCCTTCAAGTGATTTCAGCTGGGGCGACCTGTGAAATAAAGATCAATGCATGTCAAACCTTGAGTAGAGTTTCTCAGGCTGTGGCACTTATAACCTGCTATGTATCATTGATGGTATCGGCAGAGACATCCCAATGGCGTTTGTTGTTTTGACACTCACTCTTTTAATTAAAATCTCTCTTTTTCACACGACAGGGCGCTCTTGACATAGTTTTGCTCATTCAGAGGTCATTGGTAGGACTATACACAATAACATGTTGATATTTAGAGTATTTTATTGAAATTTTTGTCCTAGACTGGGAGGCCCTGCTCTGGTAGATGATCTATATGTAGAAGTGTCTCATTGTTTGTCAATTTAGGATGATATTAGGCTATTGCTGGTATAGTGAATGTAACACTATAGATTCATCATGTGTATGTTAGTAAAAATAATACAAATAAATAAAAGATGGATGTTGTTGTATTGGCCATGGTGAATATGGAGTCTTAAGAAGTTCGCTATACCCTTTAGTTGGTTAGATTGTTAAACGTTGGAAACAATAAATGGTGCAGAAGTCACAATTATCGGTTAATTGTTTCTGCAGGATATATGGAACATTTCTTACACTGGGCTGGGAATGTCATCTTGTTCATCCTCTGAGTTCTGTTGCTGTATCCAGCTTTTGTCCTTCTTCAGTCTGGTCACGACTCTCGTTTGTTTAAGGACACTTAGCCTGTCTGCTTCTGCATTGACCGTTCCACCTGAAAGAAAGAGTTGCTCAGCCCACTCTGAACTAATCACAAAGTACAATTCACCTTATTGCTGTGGGGTTTATTCACTAAGAAGGTGTTAGGAGAGTCTACGGTCAAGTTTTTGACTTCCCTATGTATTATAAAGCACCAACACTGGCAAGTTTCTCCGAGTAGGGCTAGGCCTGATGGCATTTTCTTAGTTTTTTGGGGGGGAAGAGTTTTGGGAGGTTATTTAAGGGCAGTTGTCATTGGGTTAGTGGGCATTGTGTGTGTTACCTCTCCCCCCTATTGTTTGTGGTGTTGGTTGGGCGGTTCATTTTGTCACAGTCGGGGGCAGAAGTTACCAGGCATCTAGGGGGTGATATGCTCTGGAGTAGAGCATTTGGTGGCAAGCAGAAATTAGTCCTGGTACCTTAATAAGCAGCACATTAATCACACGCATGTGCCCACTAGCTAGTCCACAAGGCAACCAAAGCTATTTGGGGTTGAGGAAAGCTAGATGATTACCTTCATGCCAGCAACTTCATTATAATGGGACACCTTTTCACGTTTACTAGACACAAGATTGTAACTCAACACAGATGTTTTTCTTTCCTATGGCTCATCCCTTTAAAAGGCATCACAGCAGGTTAATAATATATTTCCATTTGGTAAAATCGCCATACATCAGTCCAATGCAATCCCATAAAACTGTCACTGGCATTAGCCGACTTTGATCTTGGAAATAATTAGTCCTTTGAAAAGCGGAGTAGATACTCTGCTTCGATTTAAATGCTGATTCTCCTCATCAAGCAAACAATATAAAATACGATTATGCCAATATAGGCATGTCTAAAACCAAATGTGCAAAGCTTCATGAGATCTAACAAAATTGAAGTATAACTTGGTTATGCTGTTTGCATTCTATGCTGTGTTGCATGGAAATGAAATGAATGACCAGTCTTGGCTTAAACTCAACCAAACCTGTCGTAGCTGGAAATGGCTGATTTTGAATGGAATATCTTCATAGGCGTACAGAGGCCATTTATCACTCCCATCACCCCTGTGTTCCAATGGCACGTTGTGTTCACTGATCCAAGTTTAAGTTTATAAAGCTAATTGATTGTTAGAAAACTCTTTTTGCAATTATTTGGCAGCGAGAAATTGCCTTATTTTATATGAAAACCTCTAAGTGACCCCAAACTTTTGAACAGTAGCACCTTGTGTTCTTATCTGCATCTCACTGCCTAGAATACTAACGGTGAAACTTGACACTTTTGTGAATGCAGTGGTGGACCGTTTTATACAGGCACCGTATTTGTAGAAAGGTTCTTTTCCGCACGGTAAAGGGCTTTTGTCATCATAAGAATACAGAACTGAATACGGAGATTGGATTTTGTCACTGAAAATGCTACAGTGGAGCCAGATGTCCAGAAGCTTTGGTTCTTTTTGGTGGGAGAGATAGCAAGACTTCATGGCTCCCATCTATCCTTGAAGACTTTAGTTGTCCTTCCCATAGCATTCTGAGGAGGACCAAGAACATCTGACCCTCTTTCAGGATATGGCCCTAAAATCCCTTCCTCAGGTCTGGGTTTTACCAGTAAGAGAACGAAGAACACTATGGGCCCAGTGTACTCTGTGGCCCTACATAGAGCCTCGGCACCTTCACAGTCTTCACTGATGTGGTTAAAGCAGGATACCGAAGACTTTTTAACATTAATCATCTGTTCTGATATGAGAAGCGTGAGTGAAGGTTTGATGTTTTCTTTGTCTCACGAGCTTGACCTTTGGCTATTTTATAATCAAATATTTAAAATTCCACAATTTGTAATTTCCTATTTACCTTTTTTAGCTTGAAGAGATGTCATTGTTAAAACAACTTCTGTGAAATCTGCAAATCTGCAAAATAAGGAATGAAGACGCAAATTAACCCTCTATGGTTACAACGGTCATATATCATATATCATATATCATATAATTTGTCACTTCCATAATCTGTTCTAATCTGCAGTTTCTGTTGTTCTGTGACTATAATCACTAAAGCCAAGTTCACACATTAGTGTAATTCATGAAGATGTCATAGGTGTGAAAATAAAGACTCAACAAATTTTTCAAAATGCCATGCCATGCATCCTGCCCATGGTGCTCCCTGGGAACTCTCCGAGTTTGGCCCTGAGAACTCCTCTTCTCCGGGTCAACACTCGAATCCTCCAGGTTGCAGGAGCGGGGTCCTGACACGCCACACTCCCTGCCCATTTCCCCCTTCAGCTAGAACCAGCTAGAAACCTCTTAATAAAAGGATCAGATCTTGTGTATAAGCAGTGATGAAAACTTTTCAAGCTTTATCAAGCAGAATTATTTTTATGCATATAAAATGTTCCACAATCTGTTATAACAAACAACGACAATATATATTATGCTATAAACTTAGCCAACGTGTGCGTTTTTAAAAAAATGATTTATTAAAAATTCTGATTAACAATTTTTTGATTGTACTGGGATGCAGTGCAAAACCAAAGGCATCATTAGTTATGTGCCGTACAAACTCAAATTTATGATTAAGCCAGGATTATTGTAATAGCAGGGTACAATTACATTGCTAGACTTTGCACAACAATTTTGTTTGAGATATTGGAAACAGACCAGGGAAATGGGGGGCCAGGACTGTCCATAAGAGAGTAGTCTCTCAGCCGCCTGCGGATAAGCCTGCGGTAGTCGTGGACTGAAGTCTGCTCCTTCCTCAACACCAGGAGGTTCGTGGCAAACCATAAAGCACCCTTTACACAGCACATTAGGTGCCAGGCATCATCAATGCCACCTTCTGTGTGTGTCCCTGGAAAAAGCCTGTAAAGTACAGGGTGGTTGGACAAGTCCTTTTTCTCAATATAGTCCTTGAGTTCAAGCTCCAGATCTCTCAAAGCCGGTGCAAAAGGGCACTGCCAGAACATATGAAGAAATTGTTTCTTCCTCCACTACGCACTGTGCACAGTGTCTGTATGCCGTGGATAAAGGTCCTTGGAGGCAGGCCTTCCTAATGGCCATTTAGTGAGCGGATAGTGGGAACAGCTACCAATCCAATGGCTGTGAAAGGAACAAACAGGCCTTACCCAGAGACTAGAATCATGAGAGCTCTCCGGTATAAGCTGTAATGTTTAAGACACTACAGAATAGGGGCTTATTGTTCAATCAACAAAGCTTGACTTCCTCTTGGTTGAACTTGTCTCTGCTGCATTGAACTGTTTGTATTCGAAATGAAGTTAAAAAGAAGTAGACTTACAGAGGCAAACAAGGGTCTGCGCATGAAAAGGTTCTTACATCACTAACAGCTGCAGACAAGACAACACAATCACATGTTTATAGTTTTAAGGTCTGGTGCCAACCAAAGACACAAAGGAAACATTTCATTCAAATTCCCATTAATTCTCCACAATCCCTCAGTGAAGATTGAGTAGGCTTCCTACTGTTAGTAAGAAAATGTAACACACCTCCCGGACTCTGCCTGCATGCCAGTTGGTTGGTTATATGCATTTAGATGTTGGTTTGGAAATATATTTTTTGTGTTTTTATCCATGGCCTTTTGGCTAAGATTAAGGGACCCCGAGACAGGCATGGCTTCATCCTTTGGTGTTAAGGTTGAGGATGAAGGTAAAACTGAGGTTGAGTCAGCCTGAGTGTTCACCACAAGTGTTGGTTTTTGGGTGGCTGGTGCACGCTAGGTCGTGCTGTTGTTGGGTCAGTAAGAGCACCATAGAGATCTCGTCTGGCTGGTCTGGGGTGGATATTCTGTAATACCAGCCATGAGGTCTGGCTTTAATGATACTTTGTCTTTTGTTTGTTTAAGGCATGACTGAGCATACTTATGCACTCCCTCCCTGTTCCTGTAAGCAAGAAAAGAATCTGACTTACAACTTCTGCAAATTTTCCATTTATTACCTATTTCAGTTTCAGGCAAACTAACTCTTGAATTATTAACCTCTCCAAGGAATAAGGTTGGTTCTCTGCGGCGTTTTGGAAGTACAGGTGGGACATTTTTCCAAAGCATGTAGATGACTGAACAAGAAGCAGCATGCACAAAGCCCATCAAACTCAAGTTTCAGCGTTCTTATTAGTTAGGCTTACATAGAACATCGAGATACTTTGTAATTATTAAACCTTCTGTGCACATCAGTAGTCACTGACACAATGACTGCTTCTTAACCAAAGAGCCTGCTGGTGTCCAATCCCCAGAAAATTATATACTGCTTTATACAAGCACTTTTTTAATACAATTATCATGCATTTTATATGTTTTATATAAAATGTCTTAAGACCACTAAGGCAATGATGCTCTGACATCTAGTAAACGTTCTTTGCTCTCAGAAAGCAGATACATCATGGGAGGAAAAGGCAGCACAGGGGTTTGAGTCCCACTAGGGCCACTTGTCCCTAGTTAAGCAGCCCATAGACTGCCACCACTTAAGCCATGTCTCTCAAGAAAGAATACACCACTGCCCAGTGCCCCGCTGATCCAAGGCAGCTTCCTGGTTTTCTTCTTACTTGGCCTGCTTGAACAAAGGTGAATCGGCTCATACTCCTCACCAATCCATTTATATTTTTGCACTTAGGAAGTAAAACACATCAGACCTCTTCTTTTACTTCTATTTTATAATTCCAGTCTCAATTGCTACAGTTTCCCTTTGGAGTTGATCTCAAATGAACCACAGCCTCCTTTAATGAGGGTGCGCCTGGCTACTTGCTAATTCCTTGGGGAGGTGTGACTGTAACTACATAGTTTGTTGTCAGACCGTAGCCACCCCAAGACCCTGCTAAACCAGCCTAGCAACATTTGCGCTGCCTGAGAAGCTGCAAAATAGATTGTTCCTCGCTCCCTTGCACACAGATAGTGCTACTTGTACATGAAAGACATAGACACGTTAAGCTGCTACTTTCTGTTTAGAATGGTTACAAAAGACATTTGTGGTCAAGTTTGAAGCATCCTATTTCTTTGACATCTAGTTCATTCGTGATATTTTAAGATAAACTCAAACTGCACGTTCTGAGCGACCTGCTAGTTCTTCATGGACATGTTAGAAAAACACACAGAACATACAACACTTCACTCACTTGTGCCGTTATAGATGTAAAACCACATGTATGTTAGACCAGTCCTACCAATAGGAGCAGTCTAGAACCGAAGTGCCCAAGCTCAACTGAGTTTATCCATAAGCTAAACATACATTTCATATACAAGACATGCTGCGACACAGCACAGAACACAAACATCAACAGCTTCACCATGTATATACAGCCATTACGTGTCTGTGCAACATCATTAACATAAAAAATATCCATACATTAGTCTGTAATGTATATGGAGCCATCAAAACAGTAAGAAGAAACAGAACAGTTCCAGGGGCACAAAAATGTAGTATTATGGCAAGAGTGGCACTGGGGGTTGAGGAGATGAGGAGAGGTGGTGCGGAGGTCAGTCTTTCTTCTCGAGATTGTCAATGATGGGGTAGACTTTTGCCCAACTGACCCAACAGCTCTAGAGTTTTGTTTCTATATGTCTTGACAGTAAGGTCCAGGAAGGCCACTTCTGGGACTTATCTTTAACTTGGGGAGAATCCCAAGGGAAATCATACAAAGCATACAAAAATGGGTAAAACCACCTCTGCTGAGAATGGACATCGCTGAAGCAGCCGGCTCTCCAGTAAATACCTGCTTAGGAGGGACTCAATAATGTTTATTCGCTAAACGGAACATTGGAAGGGGAATTGCCATTTTAACTCTTTAATTTCACTACTTGTTACAAGGGGCCAATACTGGCAAGTTTCTACAGTAAGAAGCACTGAGTTGACCTGATAAAATCCAATACAGGAGATTATTCAGAGTCAGAGCATTATACAGGGTCAGCCAAACTCATCCTGTAGCAGAAACTTACCGGTGCGGCTCACCATAATATATAGGGAAGTAAAGGAGCTGTTGAAACACAACTCTATATTATAATTATGACGTCAGTACTATTCAATTATAAGATAATTAAAACATAGTACTGACCCATCTCTTATGAGAAAATTATTTTTGGAAGTAATCCTGTATGGAATCTTTCATTTAGCTTTGTTATGACATCACCTCTGTTCTATGGAAATTATGCTTAGCAAATCATGAATGCATTAGAGTTTATTCATAAAGTTCTCGCTGCATGAAGTCATCTGCATGTTTTTTTCACCAATGCAGGCCTGGACCGGCCATCTGCAAATGCTCAGGGGGGGCAGGTAGCACTACGTACTTAGCCATACTGCCGGCAGAACGGATCCTGCAGCCGTCAGCTGCCTATGAATGGCTATTTACCGCGAGAGCATATAAAAGCTTAACGTGTGGCTGGGTAATGCCATACACAAAAAATAGGCGCACATTTGGCAACGTTATAGTATACTGGTATAGTATGGTATTATATTGTAGTCAAATCAGCAGCTTTAGATATTGACAGTCCAATGGGCAAGAGGTGTAGATACACCGACTACAGTTAACGGCCCTGATGCTCCTGCGCTGCCTTGGTGTTGTCTCTGCATTTGGAAATAAATCGATCAGTGTACGATGTGACCTCTGACATTTTTGAAAGCAGTGAATTCTTGAATTTTGGGTCACATGTAGTATTTGTGAGACAGCAAGAAAGTTTTGATCCTCTGGCTTTAAAGCTGAAGGTGTAGGACACCTGAGGTGCTTTCATAGAAGGTCCATTATGCAGGTTTTATTGACTGCACTGAACGCGCTAATGGAACCTTCTTTACAAAATTTTAAATTTTACCTCCACCTGCTAGTCTTCTGTTCTGGTTTCTTTAGTGGATTAAAATAGAGCCGCATCCTCAGATATTTGGCTTTTTTTTAGCTGGCTTTTTGGCCACACTTTGATGACTTAAATGTTTCTCCTCTTTGGAAGGGGACCAATACAATCTGGCACTTTTCCAGGACTTCTTCACAAGTTGCATATAGTTTCAGCAAGTGCAACCTCAGGCTTCAAAAACAAATTATAAAAAGTAAATCTGTGGCTTCCAGCAGACAGGTAGAACTTAAATGAAGGTTAATAACAGTGATTGCACAGATGGGAATCACCATTAAAGGGAGTAATAAAAATAACAAGCAATAAATATCCAAATTACCCAAATTGCATAACATTTTGATTTATATAATTAAACCTCTCTAAATGTATTTCTTAATGTAACTCTAGTGTAAGTTTAAGCATTAATTAAAGATGCCTCAAATGAAATAAAATGTGAAAAAAAATATCCTTGTCAAATTGAGAAAGCACCATGGTGGCCAAACATGGAAATGATTGAAAGCTTATCTTAAACTTTTAGCTGATCAAAGGACTACTCAAGGTCTTTACATCAGGAAAAAAAAGTTTTTTTCTTGCTATCAAATTCTATGTTTCTATCAGACGGGGGTCTTAAAATGCCTGGTAGCTGAAAAAATACCCAAGGGGCAAATATTCACCTTTATACTATTAAAAAGCATAATTAATGATTTGTTAACTATTTTTTGTATTTGACAACATATGTTTCTGCAGAGGGTAACATACAATTCCGAATTTTTATGGGCTTTATTGCTGGTTGTTAACTGGTCTATGCATTTAAGTCAATGTCTACAAGTAGACAAAGTGTATACGGAAAGATATTAGGCTCTGATACTTGAACATTGACATCTCGTTACTTTAGACACCTTAATGGCTTCAAGCAAAACATTTTTTAAATCACAACATGTGGGGAATTGCCTCTTCTGGAAGTTGGATTTATTGAAGGATTTAAGTCTAAATTAGCAAGATTCATTACATAGAAGCAAAGCAGGGAGGTTGTGGAGGTCAGCCACTAGTCTTCTTTGTTGACCTTCAAGGTGCTCTGTCACATGTTCTTATACTTTTGTAAATGATGTCATTGGAAACATTGTTGCTTGAACTCCTTTTCAAGAATAATTCTTCAACCAGGACAATGTTGCCTCATTCATATTGTCCAGGAACACTTGTGGTGTGACACTAATGCGGGCACTGATGGGCCAATGTTTTGGAGTGGGACAACACGGTCAAGTCAAATTACCTTGGACACTTTTCTAATATCTATATCATTAAGACCCCCTGAGCATATTGCGATGTAGGTATTTTGAACGTGGTTAAAATTACCCCTTACGATTGTGTCACATGCCAGCAGGTTAACTCGAAAACACTTACAGACAATTTGTTGTCGTATGACCTTTGTCATATGCATGATTGTTTAGGAAACATTTTACGTTTGGGACAAAGCAATGACCTCATATTTTAGAAGGTGGTGCTTTAAAGCTGCTGAAAATATGGGACAAGTCCAAACCTTGCACTGAATATCATATTCTTGTAGAACGATCAACGCCAATAAAGTGCAAGACGCTGGCTGCTGACTGTATAAATTTGAATCATCAGATTTTATACATTTTTCCGTTTCCTTACAATATACAGAGCAGAAATAGGTCCTTTTACAAACAGACCGATAGAATCAATGTATTATAGCTCAGTGGCTACTACATGTGTAATTGGGAACAAGTCATGCTGGACTTGAGTTATGAAGAGGTTAAATGTCAGTGAACATTATTGGGTAATTCAGTGCTGGTTATTCCAAATATATTATATATATATATATATATATACTGTACATAATATAATTCAGATTATGGCAGGCAGAATTCAGGATAAATTGATGGGAGTAAACACATCCGTCATGCCGAGAAAGTTTCCATGTTAAAGAGATGTTTAACCTTCATGCTAGCAATAAAACTTCCTTAACGAGCCATCAAGTGTTACGGGCTAGAGTGATTTAAGCTTAGTAAATATTATACACTGACATTCCAGGCATGATTATTTTTTTCTTTCATTATATCACAAAGAAAATCATGAGAAATATTGTTTTTCTCAGCAGGTAAATGGATTGATAATCTGTATTTATCATTAAATTATTCCATGAAGCGGTGAATAGAAATATAGATCAGGGGGTCTCAGTCATGATTTATTTGGGTTTTGCTACACCATTTTAAACACTTCCTCATAAAAAGGTTACTTTGCCAATGGAAGAAGACATTGCTTGCACCGGCCTAAAATACAGACTTCATGGAGATGTTCTCTTTACTTGGTAAGTGGATTGCCTTGGGGGGTCTATCCTAGACCCTCTTCTATTTAATGGGTTTATTACAGATCTTGCAGCTGGCATTGAAAGCATTTGACACAACATTTGGTAAGATAAAACAGTCTGTATTAGATGTTATTTCCCGTTCGAGGATATTTGGTTAAATTGAAGGACTGGGGAACAAAATGGCGGATGTTATGGAAAATGTCATCTTCCGATCTTAGTTTTTGACCCACATTATTACAAGACAGTTTGGCTGGGATTGTCCTCTCCCCTGGGGCTTCTTACTGACCTGGTGCTGACGCTGTAGCCCAATTAAAGTTGCATTGATACGGGACCGCAAAACCTCAACATGCATAGCAGAATATAAAGCTGGTATCTCGGAAACAAAGCTTCTCCTAGAGGAGCGGCCCGATGTTAGGTCAATCAAAGTTCCATTTCGTAGGTATCACTTGTCGTGTAGAATTTGGACTGGTCAAACCTGTTTGAATGAGTGTGACCTCTGACTGTACCTCACAACAGATTTTTTCATGTTGGTCCATTGAATGCCTACTACAAAATCCATGGCAACCACACCATGCAGCAATTCCAAGTCTTGTAACATGTTGCCAATCATAGGAGCCCAATGTATTTTATATTCCGAAAATGATCTCGAAAACTCCTTCGCCAACCAATTCACCAACTACTGTTCACTTGAGCTTCTGTTTCTTCTTCAAGTAATTGGTTTGCCAGCCAAATCCAAGGCATCATCAACTGAACTTAGCAAGATCTAGAGTGTTTAATATCACTGGGCCATGTGGCAACTATCTATCCAGCTATCTATAGGATTATAAGCTTCTTAGAATATAATATAAATTAAGACACACAGAGCCTGTCAGATATTGGCCACAATTACAAGGAAACAGAACTTCATGTCTTTAAAACCAAAATATGCTCACCTTTACACTTGGGGTAGACCCAAAGGATTAAATTACTTTCAACCGCTTATTAATCTGCTCCGTGGTGCATCCATGGTGCATCCCTGCTCAGGAGCAACTCAAGTTTTAGCTCATTTTGAGCCATTAGACTGATCAACAAATGAGTCTGAGACAGCCCAGAACCAAAATGCAAGGCAGATTTTCTCTGCATGAGGAACAACCCCAGACATACATTTTGGCCTTCATGGGTCTTCATGGGTGGGATGTGGTTCATATCTATCTAGGCACAAGTTAGCCAGAACTTATATATAATATATAATAATGAATTCTAGAGCCCGAAGTTGGTGATAACTGAGAAAATGTGGCAAACCAAATAATATAACTATGTGTTGTCCACCTACTCATGGTTGACCATCGCATATCCTTCATAAAGAAAGGCTGCATGGAGAGCCGGTTACTATGATTTAATATAACAGAACCTTAATGATCAGGGCAGTGCAATTGGGTTAATAACTAAAACGTCCATGCTTTCCGTCATGAATTTCTCTGCACTTAAACCCGTCAAATTTTACATTTTATTCTTTTCATTTAAATCTGTGATCCATTTCAAATATCAGTGAATTTTGAAAGTTTCTAGAAGGCTAGAGAATTAGCTCTGGGGAAGCATTGGGAAGTTTAGCACAATCCTGAAAACTTTGGGAGTGGCGAGTCTAAGCTTATGGATATTACGGCATGCGCTGGGTGCAGCCCTGAAAATATATACTCAAAATGCGCATTACTTTGCTTAGGTCATAAAAAAAGATTTTTAAAAGGCAAATTATGAACAAAGTGGAATAAAAATCATATTCTAGCAAATAATCATTTGGATCCAGTGGGACCAGAAACATCTCCTTGTGCGCCCAGACAGGTAATCTCTCACATTACTTAAAACTTTGTAAAGCAATAACAAAGCTTAATGTCTCAAGTAACCTTATAACTAGCCAGGGCAGCCTTGACTCTAGAGTAAGGTGTTTAATCTATGGTTGTGAATTTATGGCTAGGGTTATTTCTTTTGGGTCTAATGGGTTCTTGGTTAATAAAACCTGTTAATTGCGAAAATTATTTATATTAGAGAATGCAGCCAGACTGGGTAACGCTGGTCTGCCTAATCCTTATGGTTGCAGATTTAATCATCTCTGGAACAGTGCAATCCAACTGCTATCCCCCAACTGCTTAAGACCCTCCTATCCTTCTCAGTTGGGGGATGAGATCCGCAGCAGGTGGATCTCCAAAGGTTGCAAACCCTTTGCCTTTTCCTTTATTCGTGGTTGTCCATGCCTACCCTGCCTTATTTGTTTATCTGGAAATATCTCATGGAATAAGAATTGACTTTTCACAGGGAATCCGAGCATCATGTATCAACGCACAACCATAATGAACCGTTGGGCTTATCATATACAGATATCCGACAGATATAACACAGCCCAGCCCTTGCAGCAGGTCGGAACTGGGGAACATAAATCGCACCAGTAAGAAGATTTACCTTTAATGCTCTTTCAGAATGAGATTCCTGCAGGTAAATCCACTTCACGGCTTGGTGTTTCTCGTAGATTCTATAGGCAGATGTAACAGAGCTCTCCTTGGCTGTCAGGTATATCAGACTTGTGTTTACCTGTCGGAGCAGGGAGTGAAAATGTGCTGTATGTATTCACAAGCCAAGCCCATGTTCCACGCCAGGGAGGAGTTGCATGTGTTGTGCCCTTTAGGGGATCAAACTGGTTTCTCTTAAAAAAAATTCCTCTGTCCTTTGCTTCCTCTGTTTCTAAGCGAGTAAAGTTGCCACATTCCTCAAATTCTCTCTACGGGAGTCATCTCAGCCGGTATCCTGGAAACCAACACCTTACTAACTTTTTTGCTGTTTATTTGCTTAATAAATGGATCTTGTCATTTTTTTTCTTGTTTCATTGACAGATTTACACTTTTTTTTTCTAATTTTTAACTCATCAAACTCGTTTTCCAGCATTCGGCTAAAGGACACCCGCAGACGTGGGGTTTCTAAAGTATTTGCTTCATTTTTATTTTTTAGTGGCTGGGGAGGCATGATCTACGAGGTGTGGACAGATCATTTTCTTGACGCATAATTACTTGGAATAATATATCTTTTGTGTCAATTTCATATTCTTCATTGTTCCAATGAATACAGGGAAAACACTTTAGGAACACCCTTACCTGTCCTATAGCTTTATTGAAATGAATGTAGTTTGCAGTATGATCTAACCAGCTGTAGCAAGGAGGAGACTTCTAACTAGGACACCTTTGGAGCTTGGTTGCCTCAGGTTGTAGACGTGTTAATTGGTACTGTCAGTACAACAAGCCCAAACATAAACACACACACATATATACGCAAACATGCACAACAACAAAAAGTATAATATGTAAAGGAAAATTAGAATATAAAAGGGCCATTTTTGCCCAGGGAGTGACTGGCATTAAAAAATGATATTCACTACCTGCCAGCTTAGCCATTGGGGAAAAAATGAAAGGAAGGATCTAGCAGTGCATTTGGTGCTCTTACCAGTACAATCCTAATGAGTGCTCTTTGTACCCCCCCAAAATAACATCTTTTGATGTACACCATTTACTGGGGTCCATAAAGCACTTTGGGCTTCTTGCCAGAGGTCCATGTGTTTCCATCTGTTCTACCATACTTGATCTTAGCCTAAAGTCCAAGAGGTTAAGGTAAAGCTGATGTTTGGTATATTCAAAGACAGAGCATACATATTATACAAAACATATGATGATGCAGCTCAGAATATATCAACAGCATAACCAAGTATATCCTTAGATGGTACAAAGAAAAGACTCTGGTTGCACAATGCCCTGGCTGTCTAACGAAGGTTAGACTGCTAGAGAAGGTCCTGTTGAAAAATGATGGAAATGTGCAGGGGCTCTCTAACTTTTGTTTCTGTTCAAACTGTTATGTGATGCACTACTCTGTACTGTATGTCCTGTTTAGCCATTGTAATGATGACATTGTATAGATCTTTAAATTATATTCATAATATCACATATCACAGCCTCCCAGGGCAGCAGTGGATTGCAGTCCTGGATCTCACTTCCACTCTGTATCCCGACAGCTAGTATATACATTGTGGAAGCCCTAAATAATAAATACCTCTTGCAAACAAAGTAAACATTCAGATTAATGCCTCATTGGTGTAGATAAGAGTTTCCTATACATAGATTTCTTCTACATCTCCAATACATATTAGTTCAAGTTCCACAATTACGGAAACATACCAATGTAGTACCCAAAATTAATTTTTCATAAAGAAAAGGCCTACGATGTTTTGTAGTAAAGCAATTTATTAACAGCGATAGCACTGGTTTAGTGATGTTCCAGAATGCCCCCACAACATAAATTAACAGTTGCTGTCATTAAAGTGTCACTTAGCTAAAAGAAAACAATAAAGAGCCATCCTAAAAAGTTTTTTGTCCCTGCTTTTTTTTTTTTAAGATACTGGTTCCATAAGACTTCAAATTAAATGTGAATGTGCCGTATAGTTTAAGATGTTTTTCTTAGATGGGAGTAACTTTGGACGGTCCTCTCTATCGCTTGGTCTAGGCTGACTACTGGCTTGTAACCCATGTCTTTTTTGGCTCTCTCGCAGCTGTAGTAGTGGTAGGTCCCGGCCAGGGCAACCCTCATGGGAGTAAATGTTGGCTTGACTTTAACCAGAGGACTTATTAGTAACACCAAGAGCGACACGAAAAAGGCAAGGTAATAAGCCAACCAGTAAGGAATGCGATACTTGGGTGCATCATAGTTCAGACCAACTAGGATGCGGGACAAGAAAGTCCAGAATGGGATCGGCTCGTCATTTGTGATGTGATAGGCCTATAGTATAAGAGAAAAAAAAACGATAATCAAGCCAACTAAACATAAATAATGCAGTATTAAAACAGTTCAGATACTTCTTTGGCACCAAAAAATATTTATATTTTAATATAAAACTTTAAATACTTCTGAATCAGTAGAATCAGAATCAGTAGAAGTACTATTAAAACTTTGAATATAGATATGTGTAGGTCTGCATATTGTTAGTTATTTAAGATACATGCTTCTGTAACTAATAAAGATAACAACTTCATAACTCTAGATCCAAACAGAAATGAAATCTACCTTTCCACACAGCCGCGAGTCTTTCTGGAGGTGTTCTGCTGCCAGAATGTGTCCATGGACCACATTTTCCACAAACGTGAAGTCTACTAAATTCTTCCCATTTCTGTTGGAGAGAAAGAAAAAGCAATGTTAGTATTTCACATTGTACAGAACGGCTACTTGTGTGTTCGAACCTTCAATTTATATAATAAAAAGGTATACTTCAATACCTGCTTTACTTCAGGCACCAACAGTATTTGACAGGAAACAAATGCACTGATTTTATTAATCTGGAAATAAGTTAATATCGGGGATACTTACGTTAAAGCAGTGCTGGTTGGGACAAGGTGCCCTAATGTGCCATTTCCCTACTCACTGCTCTCAAACCTATGAAATAAGACTATTTCTAAACTCAAGGCAACCAGTCTCAGACATCAAGGTTAACGGACACTTCCGTCTTTCTGGGTACATATTTGATAACACAGGCAGAATCCTGCTCGGTTTTGGCTTTCTAGGAGTTTGACGTAACTATGTATCAGGGACAATGCATACAAACCACAGTACAGACACTTGGTAAACACATTGAACATGAAGGCAGCAGCCCTTACCCAATCATGAATTTCATCTTCCCACTTTTAGCCGTCTCCACGAGTATAGGAACGAGCTGTGGGTCTCTTGGTCCAAATATCCCATGAGGCCGGATAGCAACAGTTAAAAAGTTATTTGCTGGATCATTAGCGCTTAGAACCTCCTGTAGTAGAACCCAAAAAAAAAACATTAGTATTTTAGGTTGTTATAATCTGTGATGTCACAAAACCTGCAATCCAGACTTTATGGAGAAGAATCAGCCTCACCTTCTCTTGAAGGATCTTAGTCTCGGTATAATAATCAATGGGTTGACTGGCATAAGGAAGGTCCTCTGTCCCATTCTTAATGTCTGTGCCTTCAAAGATGACACTGGCGCTGCTTGTAAGTACTAGTTTCTGGAAAGAGAATAAAATAATTTTTAAAAAAGTAATAGATATTTTTGTTTACATTTTATCACATCTTCTATCCAGTAAGTTTGTGATGATGTAGTCTCTAAACTCTGAAAGTTATCACGCTAGATCCTTGTCTTTCAGATTCTTCCTAATGCCTTTAATAGATGCATTGTGCATGCTGATGAGAATAAACCGGAAGAAACGCATTCCAAAACAGTTTTAATAGGAATAAAGTCTAAAAAGGGTTGGATTAGTGATTTCAGCTGATGGACTTTTGAAGTTCCATCCACCATTGTTAATCTTTGCTTATTATTGAGAAGAAACGTGCAATAAAGCGCTGGGCTTCTGGGCAGCACGCCTCGCTGTAGAGTAGCTGTGTGCAGACTTGTCAGGAAGAGCAGGGTGGGTGCTCGAGGCGTGAACCTGGACTTGTCAGAATTCAGATGAGAAATAATCCGAAACACGCCTGACAAAGCAGAGGGTGAGACAGAGTCGCCTGTCGCTGGAAAAAAATGCTAATGACATTCATTAAAGGCTCTTAACAAGGCATCTGCCAACTTCCTAGGATTTCACCATGACAGGTCGTAGCATACCAGATTTCAAGTAAATCTCTTATTTACCACGGGCTACTAATTCCCTTTGAGCTGATCTACCCATGCGCCAGGGAAAAAAACCCCAAACAATTATTACTTTAAACCTCATCACCGATGCACTAATCACAATATCACTTAATTCGGGTCTGGTTTCTATTAATATTTGGGCTGTTAGCGGCACATGAATCCTGGAGATCTGTCCGCTCTTATATGCCACCACAGGAAAAACACTAAAGTTATATTATATTCTCGAGCGAGCAGCTTGCCACATACGGCCCTACCTTTAACTTTTTTAATCACCTCCACACCTTTAGATGTGACTTTAGAGGGAAACTCCCAGCTCCCTCCACCCAGAGGTGGATCTGAAACGACATGCAGTCCCAGTGCTTTCTGCTTCATAACCCAGCCATTTCAAAATGGGTTTTATTTGGAGAGAAAACCCTCAAATATTTAAATGCAGGTTCCCGGAAACGTTTCGCTAAAACGAAAAGACTTGATCCCAGCACTATTTTGGCCGTCCAACAAGTCCCTTTCTGAGTCTGCAAACTATATAGTCGGAGAGTGTTTTAGGATTATGAGAGTTGTAATCTAAAAATAATAAAACTAAGCACCTGGAGTTGGACAGCAAATACATAATATCATAAAGGACGCGGATTTAAGGTCCTTAAACAATGATGTAACCAGCTGAGAACAATTTGGGGAAATTGCTGCAATTTGGGACATACCGGGCAGGATTTAATGCTGGAAATACATCTATCACAAATATCCGAGTGCAAATCCACTTGTACATTGAAATGAAAACAAACAGATTTAAAAACCAAACCATATTTTAGCCCAGATAATTAATGGAGATTCATGCATCATTTGCTATTCAATTTATTATGACATATGAATCCATATATAATTACTTATGACTTATGAGTCCAGCTCTTTATTGTGATTTGAGCGCAGTACATTAACGGCATACAGGAGCCATGCAAACTTGCATTAAATAGAGCTATAAGAATAAGATTACAATGGGATTCTTCAGATTAAATGATCGCTGGCCTCATGGCCTGACAATTAAAAGAAAGGTCATGGGAAGAACTAAAGACCAAGTACAAAAGTTTAAGTATCCCCCTAGTGGTGGTTTATAATACTGCATGCTAAGCAGCCCAAGGCAATGAGCTACAAAGAAGATAAACATGCAAAGAGAAAGAAGTATAATTAAAGGGTATTTATTAATAGATTCCATTAATGCAGCTTCCCCACCCCATCAAAATAAAATATGGCATTTTCATTCTGAATAAATCTGGTCGAAATATAAAAACAGACCCATACTATTGACCAGGGGTTGCAAATATGTATCTCTCCAGCTGTTTGGGAACTACAAATCCCATGATTCCAGCCAAAATTACCTAAGGATGATGGGAGTTGTAGTCTACACTAGTAATTAGACAGAGGAAGGCAGACACAATAGAGGAATCCCACCAGATTACATACTCTGCTTCTCACATGAGTCCAGATGGCTGTTTCATGGAGAAAGGTGGGGACTGATTGATCCACTTACGCTAAAATGAGGAGATCCAGAAAACAATTCCAATGACCTGAGAAAACCCCCAGCAACTGCCTAATAGATTGTAAGCTCACAAGAACAGGGCCCTCTTGTCCTTCTGTACCACTATGTATCCATGTAACATGTTAATGTTCCTTTGTTAAATACATCCACTGTATCCTATTAGTAACAGCAGCATAGAAGCAGCTGGAGCTGTATAAAGAAATGTAACGCAATACTAGCCTCCTTTCTAATCTGCTCACAGATTCTGGACCCTCTGTTCACATTATATGTAGTCTGTTTTAGTGATTGGCAGAATTTGTGATGGGCGGTTAGTGAAAGGATGCCTGTTGGTTATATCCTTATTGAGTTACGCAAAAGAATTCAGCTTCCTCAAGGCAAACTTTATAATCAAACTAAAAAAAAGTACAAGCTATAGGCAGATTAAATATTACTATTAACTGCTAAGCTGTAAGCATGACAGCTGGCAAGTCCCCAGATGTTTAGATTACCTGAACGCCAGCTTCTTTGCAGGCTTCAATGACTGTCCTTGTTCCGGTAAAGTTGACTCTGTAAAACAATTCTTTGTTGTCACTGGAAGGGGCCGGCGATGCGCAGTGAAACACGACGTTCACGCCTTGTAACGCCGGTAACAAATCCTGAAAAAGAAAAAGCAGAAGTCAAAAAATGTAGAACACTTCGTACACCTTGATAAAGTAAACAGTTTCCATAACGTTTTACTTTGATTCACAAAACACACTTTACAAGCCGATGGGAAAACAGAGAAACATGGGAAAGTTTAACCCCTTAAAGACAACCGGTTGTCCTTAAACCTATTAAGGATGATGCGTTGTGAGCCCCCAGGCTTTGTCGTGAAGGGGTTAATACATAATTTTAATTATACCTTCTTAACAAGGGGGTGGGAGTCAAGAAAAACAGAATTGGGTCTTAAGTAAATAAATAAATAGTTAAACGGTTCGGACAAACCTCGAATATTGTGCTCACCTGTTTGCGGCAGAGATCACCGATGAAGAATTGCACGCGCTCGTTCTCAAATCCCTTCCGGACGTCAAACACATTGACGGAATATCCTTTGTCCAGCAGACGCTCCACCATGTGCTGCCCCAGAAAGCCGCTGCCGCCGATCACGGTGCATTTCTTGCTGGCCTGGGGCACAATAAAGTGCGCAAAAAAGTTCACATTGTTGAATTAAGAGTATAAAAGTAAGGAAACATTAAACATTTAACTATTGGCATGCCTGGGGGCTCTATTCCTAGTCAATTAAGACAATATCACCAAAATATTAAAACATTTAAAAATGGACAGAAAGGTTGAAAGTTTGTGTTTTTGTCTCTTCTGCTGCTTAGATCCCGAGTTCACGTTAATCTGACTATCGTCACATCGCACCAGCGAGCCTATGAGTTTTCTTCTTTATCTACATTCTGATGACCAAAACAATGAACACGGAATCATCCGATGGCCCTCTGAACACAAGACGCGAAGATTCCCATCTAATATCTGTGTGAAACATTAATAAATTCCGACAAGTATTTTTACTGCTTGGGAGGGTGAACTTACTGGTCGCAATCTCGTTGTCATCTTGGGAACGGCTCAAGATAAAATCTCTGTCTGAAAAACGAGAGATAAGAATTGTCAGCCATTCACACGAAGGCATTCCATGAAATACCGCGTTGGAAGGTTCACGGACTGACGGCCACGGAGATGCAGGAGGAGAGCCAGCAGTGCAAAGGTTAAATCGCAACGGCCGCCACGCCAAGTCTAGCAGGACATGCCATTATATAATAGAAGCAAGTCTTATTCAGGAGGCTCCGTTATTTTTGGAAGCACCGGCCACAACCATCTGCAGTTACACAGACAGCCACTAGGGGGCCTACAGTAATCCGTTGTTCACGCAGTATTTACACACCGACTGGAACCTTTCTGTGCTTCTCTCCTGTACGTTTTGGTGACTCGTTCCAGTCAAATACTAAACGCTCTAGATTGTAAGCCTGCGAGCCCAAAGTATCTGTTTGTCTTAGTCTGACGGTTCTAGTCCAGACCCTTTGAATGTATGGAGAGCGTATGAAGCGCTGCGTACATCGCTGGCGCTATATAAATAAAAGATTATTATTTATTGTTTTATATAGCGCCATCAAATTCCATAGCACTGTACTAATAATAAAGATTGAATCATTACTATAGAACATACACCTCACTGAGCTTACCGCCTACCCAGAATATGCATTTTTGGGGAATTACCTGTATGTCCTGCATAAAACCAAATTAAAGCATAGAAACATATAATTTAACCAAAGACAAGAACTATTCGGCCCATCGATCTACCACGTTTTATCTACTGACACAAAGGGTAACTTCATCATGTCTATCAGAAACATGTTTAAATTCCCTATATGTATGTATGTATGTTATGAAGTTATATATATATACTATTTATATATATAATATTATATATATATTATATATTGTCTGTATGGCTACTGTTATGTTCTTTCCTGTAAACGTAAACTGTTACTTTATTTCTCATGTATGAAAGTATTTTAACTATTTCCATGCCGGAGGCTGCAGTAGGGTGAGAGGGGTTTGTTTGCAGGAGGCGATTTCCTGACAGCCCCCTCCGTTAAAGCTTCTCCGTTTTTATGCTTACACTCCTTGGCTGCTAATAGACTTCCTCTCCCGGGGAAATGATTACTTACCTCACCCTGCAGAAGCCCGGCTTGTACAGTCAGTGGTCATTCACCCACCGATCCCCAGATAATATCACCAGCAATGGGCTGAGAATCAGCAGAGCTCGGGCGCCAGCATGCGATTGGTCGACCTTGCCGGGCACAAACCAATAGGGAGAACAGAAAGCGTTGCCCAGAGCAACCGTTTCCTGACGTCAAAAAGTTGCGCCCTCATAAACAAGTCCTTACAGTGCGTTCCAAGCCTCGTTCTTGATAAGATATTTCGTATTTTGTGTGTGTGTTTGTATTGGCTAGCTGTTTGACAGCTCACCTATCAGAACGTTTCATATATTTTGCTGTGTTCTTATTGGATAGGCAGCAGAGGCCTGTCCACAGCCACAGACGGTAGTAGTGGCGATAATCGGGTTACAGTTTCACATTGTAAATATGGTGAGTGGACGGAGACTGCCTTGTGCTTTGACGTTACATTGAGAGTCGGTAATAAAGTGTTAATAGTCATTTTATTGCATGATGCATTTGCCGACATCTTGTTAGTCACGATAGGCGCCTTTTTTCCTTCATCTTCCACTGGGCTGTGTTTTTCTAGGACCCTGACATTTACTAAACACGGGCAGCTAATTAAGGTTGTTATGCGACAAGAACTAGGGACTCACTATGCTGTTGGAAGCCACTTTCTTCTGGGCTGCTGGCTGAACGTCCTAGGAGTTGTTACCTTTTACTTGCTGTTAGCGGGAATTATATTCAGAGCTTCGTGGCATAGTGGGGAATATTAAAGGGATTTATACCGGATTAGCACCCTTTTTTTATTGAGAAAATATTTCATTTCAGCACAAATGCCACATAAAATAAAAATAGAGGATCGGTAATAAGGCGTTACATTCATACATTAGTAATGTTTACGTTAAACAGGCTTGGTGAATTATGCGGCGTTGTGATATGTGCGGTGTGCGTGACTGGGTTATGCTCAGTCCTCCTCTTCTAGAGGGTCTATAGGAAAAATAGTCCCTCGGCAGGCGGCTGCGGGTGAGCCGGCGGGAGCTCCCTCCTCAGCACCGAGCGGTTCCTGGCAGACCACCGAACGTCAGCACTGTTTTCCTCACAAGCTGAGCTGGAGGCTCATGGTGAATCCGGGAATCCGGGAAGCCGGAAAAGTCTTCCTCAGGGAATGATGGGAAGTGAATAAATATTTTCGCAAAGATATAGCTAATTTGCGTAAAACCAGAATGTTAAATAAAGATGTTAACAGACCTCGTAAATTATTTTCGGTGGAGTTTCACACCAGTTTTGGCTGCCAGAGGTAGTCGGTCATTTTCTGTGGATGCCGGCCCAGCGGCTTATTGACCCTGTTTGCTGAAGCAAAGGTAAGCAGGGAGTGCGCTCAGCCGAACTCATCCCCCTGCGAGCCGAGGAGGCGGAGGGCAGGCAGATCGAGCGGATGCTGCTGAATCCTCTGGACTCGGATGCAGGGAAAACATAATGGCAGCCATAATATGCGTTACCATGTATACGATGGCTGGAGGGTCCCTTTAATAACTATAAGGATTCTAATGTATTCTTTTTCTCCATTCTTGTACCGTCTGATTTTGTTGGCTGCACTTGATCGTGAGCTCAAGGCCTATGTCCCCGGTCCTATGAAACATTTCTTACAGGTGGGGGCTACATTTCCCTTGTATTCTCAGTGATGCTCTTCATATCTGTGAGCCCTGTCTTATTAGCCTTAAGTGTTAGCCACGTACTAAATAACAGCATATTACAGGGGCAATAAAAGGTTGCAGTGACGACTACACAAATCTGATATCTATTTTTATTCCCCACATTTAGGCCGCTAACTACAAGAAGCCTTCAGTGGGAGTAACTACTCAGCGAAAGAAGACGGGTCCAAAACCTGAGCTTACTGAAGAGCAGAAGCAGGAGATCCGAGAGGCCTTTGACCTGTTTGATACAGATGGCACTGGGACCATAGATGTTAAGGAGCTAAAGGTAATCCGTTATGAGGAACTCAATAGGAACCGGTGTAGGACCCTGCTGGTCTGCCCTTTTTGATTACTTTATGGACACCTTGGTCTTTATTGAATTTCTTTACTGTGTTTGCCTGTACTTCTTCCACTGGAAGTCTGTTCCAGGTATCTACTACCCTTTCTATCCTTAGTTCTTGTACTCCTTTTCTCATTTAAAAAAAAATCTTCCTTCTCACATTACTCTTCTAGAGTGTACGTATTAAGCGTTTTCTGCTTGGTTTTGTTAGTAAGGATGCATACTGTTTTCCTAAAATTTCTTTGAATTCCCTCTATTTTATCAGTTGCTTCAGAAGACATTTTCACCAGAGCTGGACAGAGTATTTCAAATGAAATATATGAAAATAACCACATTTCATACTTTGGGAGAACTTTCAAAAGCCTACATGATTTCAGGGAGAAAGTTTCCTTTGACTGCATGATGTATCTCACAGCAGCCCCTGTTCAAAAAGAACAATCGATTTGCCCTTTTATATTAAAGCAAATCAATCATTTTGCCCTTTTTATATCTAAGGTTTATGTGAAGCATATATGTGTAAGATACCGTATGTGGCACGGGTTATTTGAACCGCATTGTACTCATAAGCTTATTTTCAAACGGTTTGCAGGTCGCCATGCGAGCTCTGGGATTCGAACCCAAGAAAGAGGAAATCAAGAAGATGATTGCTGATATCGACAAAGAGGGCACCGGAAAAATCAGCTTTAGTGATTTCATGTCTGCCATGACGCAGAAGATGGTAAGCAGAAGTCTGCTTCATTTGATGTTTCTCTCAGAAAGGTTTCAGAGTGTGCCATGTGAAAGAAAGAATAGATTGTTTCTATTTGCTGGCTGGTGGGTTTTTCCCCCCTGAAATTAGCCGTTTGCCAGGCCCACATATTGGTGACAGATAAATAATTCCAATTCTCGCGCTATAATATGTGCACAAATAAATAATATAGGTAGCATCCATTGGCTTACCTGAAGAGGGATCTAGAGCACGGTAATGTGAATTCAATAGTCTGCTCAGGTGTTCTCTGCTCATATGTGTTCTCAACCCTCCGAAAAAGCAACATGGTTCATCGTACAGACAGTGTCACTGGGGTACAGCACAGTGCACACAAGTGATCTCCGATTCCACCACTAGATGGCAGAGTTACAGTATATTTATTGTGTCAAGTATTATTATTATTATTATTATCTTTTATTTATATAGCGCCAACAGTTTACGCAGCGCTTAATACAATACATAAATTCAAGGGATATGACAAGACAAGAATTGACAGACTAAGACAAACCGATACATTTGGTAGAGAGCCCTGCTCGCAAGCTTACAATCTAGAGGGAAAAATGGGGTGACAAACATAAGGCATAGAGGAAGGGTGAGAGGTATTGTGGGGGGGTATCGATGACAAGGATGTTCTAGCAGCTAAGATGGTATGCTTCTCTGAAGAAGTGGGTTTTTAGATGTTTCTTGAATGTTAGGAGGGAGGGTGAATTCTGAAGGTTCCTTGGGAGCAGATTCCAGAGATATGGGGCAGCTCGAGTGAAATCTTGTAGACGGGAAAAGGAAGAGGTGACGAGTGAGGAGGAGAGCCTTAGCCCATGGGAGGAACGTAGGGATCGAGTAGGAGAGTATTTGCTAATGAGGTCAGAAATGTACGGAGGAGCAGTATTGTGGATGGCCTTATATGTCAGTACCAGGATCTTAAATTTAATTCTAAAGGTAATTGGGAGCCAGTGGAGGGTTTCACAGAGGGGGGAAGCAGAAGAGGAGCGACGTGCAAGGAAGATGAGCCTAGCAGCGGCATTTAGGATAGACTGTAGAGGAGAGAGTCGAGACAGTGGAATGCCAACCAGAAGAGTGTTGCAGTAGTCTAGACGGGAAATGATAAGTGAATGAACCAGAGTTTTTGTGGATTCTTGGCTGAGGAATGGGCGGATACGAGAGATGTTTTTTAGGTGCAGGCGGCAGGATCTGGCGAGGGACTGAATGTGAGGGATGAAGGAGAGGGTTGAGTCAAGGATGACCCCAAGGCATCGGGCCTGGTTAGTAGGAGAGATAGTTGTGTTGTTAATGGTGATAGAGAATTCAGGTAGTGGAGTGGAGATGGAGGGAGGGAAGATAATGAGTTCCGTTTTAGAAAGATTAAGTTTCAGGTAGTGTTTTGACATCCATGAAAATGGCAGACAAGCAATTGGTAATACGGGACATGAGAGATGGAGAGAGAGATCAGGAGAAGACAGGTAGATTTGGGTATCATCTGCATATAGATGATACTGGAGGCCAAATGAGTTGATTAGTTTGCCAAGAGAGGAAGTATAAAGAGAGAAGTGCAGTATTGCAGTTTTTTCATGTCCAAAAAACAGCAGTATTACTTCAGAAAAACTGCAGTAATTTTTCGTAAGGGAGACGGATGGCACTCTGGAAAAAATTGTCTGATCCCTGCTGTCATGCAGGGCATAAGACATTATGCCACAGCCATCCATCCCCCAGACCTGTAAATAAAATCAGTAAAATCTATCACAAATAAAAATAAGAAAAATACCCTCTTTGAAACAGAAACATTGAGTGATGGGAGTTTTGGCCCATAAGCGCAGGTGCAGGAGAAAAGCAAAATGCTAGCATACTTGTTAAAATGTTTTTTTTATTTCTATTTTGCTTGTATAGTGCATTATCATTTCACAAAACCTTGATCCGTAATCTGCAAGTGAGCTGCTGAGCTGCAAAACATTGAACATGATATAGAAATATAAAAGTTATGTTCTTTCTCACAATTGTCCTGGGTATTTTGAGCTGATGGGCTTCTAAACAGTCCTGAATGAGACAGAGGCATCAGCAAATAAAATTTCAAGTTAGCCAAAGGGTATGGTGATGCTGCTTTTTGTGCCCTGTAACTTCCAAAAACATTAGAAATAACTCTGCATGTTGGGCTTTTTTAAAATTCAGGATGCTTACATTAATATATTTTGTGGTATTTTGGTCAAGCGAACTGGTAGTAAAATATTATTATATTATTACTATTATTTCCCCAAATATTTTCAGTATTTTAATGTATTATTCATGATGTAGAACTATACATCTAAACATTTCATGAAAAGAAAGCTCTGTCCTTGAAAAACAATGTATAATTTGTGTGGGTGCATGAAAAATGAAATGAGAATCACGGTTAAGAAAACAATGTAAAATTGATGGAAAAAGTCTCACGTTTTTGGGTACAGTAAAGAAGAGGTTAAAGATAACTATAGCAAAAACTGGTCTCAAAGCCTCCGTATGATTTTTCACTCCTTATACTGGATGGCTGGTCACATTCAACCGTGGGAGCGATTCCAGTAGGTTTGCCCATTAATACAGCACCTGTTTGGGAGATAGCAACATGCCCAATGCATATAATTTCATCACATACATGCATACATACATGGGCAATACTATTAAGTAAAATGCAATTTTGCACCAGCACACTGTCATGCACTTATGCATAGGTTTGTTAGGTTGTTTGGGGGATATTTGGGCATTTTTAGTTTGACATTTTGGTCATCCTGCCCTCATGTCCTATTTGGTACATCTTTCAATTCAATTTACCCCAATTATGGCGTATATTTTTGAAAACTAGACATGCCAGGTTATTTCAAATGCAGATGTTTTAACACATTGTATGGCAGGATTTTTTGAAAGATACTGCGACCATGTTAAGACTTGCTCATAAAATTCAAAATTTTATTTTTTTCCATTTCCCCCCATTTTATTTACATTTCCTTGGAACCGGATGGTTTCCCTTATAATGTCATGATGACACCACTGGAGCATTATTTTTAAACATTTTTAAATGTTTAATTTTTTAATTTTCATATTTTTCAAAACGTTACTAATTACATAGTGATTAGAAAGCTTAGCTTCATTGACAAGGGAAGTATGGCTTGGGGTCCATCCCACCCTTAAGGTCCCTTAATTAGTAAACCTGCTACATGTTTTTAACAAGATGAGTCTCTTTTTTATTTTAACAAATGCACCTAGACAAAATGTTGATGAAGATGTTGATGTTTACGGACTATTTTATCCAACCAAAACGCCACCATAGGCTTTGTGTGCCTCTTGCTTCCTTTGTTTTACTTGTTTATTCTGAATTAACCGCCACACCACCGTTTAGAAACTGCAATCACAGAGGTGAAATAAATGTGGCAGTATAATGATGCAAATTGGACCAATTAAGGTGGATTCCCCCTGAGCAAGCTTTTAACAAAATGAAGTAAACATTTTATGAAAGGTTGCTGTTCCTGTAATGCGCATAGACTCTGTAATGTTTTGCTTCATTGCAAGGTATGATATATACTGTAAATTGAACTGTGAACATTTTTCTACATTTTGTCTACAAACTCATCTCCTTTCAATACTTTAAAGTTTACTGGGAAAGCTATTAATAGATCATGAATCAATAGCTGAGCGGTGGTGTTCTTACTGTATGCTAAGCCTCTTTTTGAATGCAGTGGCAATCTTCCTTAATCTGGATAATGATATTTTGTCTCACTAGGAACAAGGATAGAAAGGGTGAATGAAGCAAATGAAAAAGTACGTACACTAAGGTTACAAATTATATTTTTCACCATGATTTTTGCTCCCCATTAACTTACCTATGACTATGGTTAAGTTGCCCTGTTCCAACAGCCTTTGTAATAGTGGGGCGAGACAAAAAGACATAGATAAAGATGGCTCTGCCGCAGGCTGCCACTCATCACAGGTTAGACATTTTAAGCTAAATATCTCTAAAACAATAAAACCAATTCAGAAAAAGGCACAAAATGAAAGTAGCTTTAATAAATAAATTGACTTTTGCTAAAAGTTGTAATTTTTGAACGAGGCCAAAGACCTTTCTCAATGCTAGATAATAGGGAGAGGGTTGGATCTACCATTCAATTACTCTAGAGAATGTGTCTACTTGAATTTGACACTTCACAAAATACAGGCTTCCTTCTTCATGTACAAAATATATTATTTCTTAGCTGACACTAGCATGCTGCATGTTCTTTAATCAAATTAGATCCAGCTTGTCCTAAAATTAAATTAAATCCAGCTTGTCCTAAAATTAAATTAGATCCCGCTTCTTCTAAAATTAGAGTGTGTTGAAAATAGGAATACGGGAAACTATTGTAGTAATTTGAGACAAAGACATTAGAATGTAAATACCTTTATTTGGGAGATCAAACAAAACTCATATAATTGTTATTACTTTTTTATACTCTGTCAGTGGATTTCATAGCACTAAGTGAAGGAGAATACATAATGTGTGATCAGTCAGTATGCATGCGGGTATGCTGTAGCCACAATGACAAATATGTGGTCATTTGAATTGAGAGACTGCTAATTTAACTTGGGGGATGGTGCTGAAGAGGTTCGTAATAAAATAGCTCAAAGGTGTCAAATGGTCTTGGTGAAAAACTCTGGGCTGTCTTCTTTTTAGTAACATATGGTTTGAAGATTTTTTTCCCGTTTGATTGTGCCATTACAGAGGAAAACAGCATATTACACTAGTCCCATTCACAAGGGAAATTTAGAAACAAAATGTGGCTGAGCTCGTCGCATACCTTACTATCTGCAGTTCAGCCTTTGTGAATATCTTAGGGTTGTCCCCAAGTTTAATAGTAAGTTCAGATGTGGACCTTCTTGGTCAATATGGCTGGTAGAAAATATATACAGACTGAAATTGTCATGGTAGAGGTGGATCACTGAAGGCTTGGAATTTTGGCAAGATCAAGTGAGTATTTGTGAGAGAGGTAACATTGGTCATGTAGTCTTAAGGCTAATGGTACATTGGAAGCCTGACTCTTCCATTGTGATTTTATTTTTTTCATATTGGCCTATGGCTAAAACCACTTTTGCACTAATGATTTGGAGGTCCCCCAGGCCGCATGATGCTGATGAGACATAGGATACTAATGCTTAGTAGTGAGTTTTGGTTCCATATAGGCCAGGGTGTAACATGCATCCTCAATTATGACTGAAACATAAAAAGTAAGAATAAAAATCTTCTGTTCCTGGGTGAGTCATGGTTGCTGTGGGTCGCATAGAAAGTGAGATGTCTTTGAAATCTTCAAGAGGTGTGCTTTTAAGCAATACATAGTTTGTGGGACTTATTATGAAGTAATCATGCAATCATTGTGTTATTCATGAGATTTTTTCTTCCATGCAGCTGATATTGAAGTGGTACCCAATTAATATGATGTATGTTGTGTATAGAAAAGGGAAAATAGATAGACTTGTGCTATTGCCCTTGTAAATAACTTTTGCTTGTTTTTGTCTTATTATCAATTATCAATATGTTTACAAAAATATTAATAATTAATAATAATAATGTAATCTCCATGTATGTGGTAAAAATATACTCAAATGACATGGTTGTTTAAAAATTTATTTATTTGAACCAACTCTTTAGTAGTTTTATAACATGAAAATAGCATTTTTTTGGTCTTCATATATTTTCACCTCAAGTCAGTTGTCAATGAAAAGTATAAAATATATAGTTTTCTATGGCTAAACTGAAGGCTCTAACAAGGAATCGCCATTAAATGAAAATTGCTTAAAATATTCCAGCCTCCCAGGGGGTTAACAGCTGAGCTAGTCTCATACTGTATGTACTTTGGATACATTACATGTCTGTAGGCATTTAATAATATAATATCAGCTCTGTCTGGGAACACAAGCCCAAAATATAGTTTGCACCCAGTGTCTCTATATTAAATAAGTATTTACCAGTACATAGGGAAAAGTGCCTGTGGATTAAGGATTATGCTGGAGAAATCTACCAACGGACAGTTAGACACTTTAAGAAGGGATCTGGAAAGAAGCATAACAGGAACAATTTCGAAAAAGCAGATGTATTGCTCTAATCGACATTTAGTCCCCCCCCCCTCGGTTCCCTTCCCACTCCCAAAGAATTCCATGATATCGGAGGCGAGTCCTGCACTTTTTGGTGAAAAGCCCTGCCCCTCACATTAAATATATGACATTATATAATATATGGTTGATTTAATATGTAAAGATGAATATGTACTTTCATTGACCTACAACATATTTTTAGCAATGGCATTCAAACAATAAATGTGTACAGTATGACATAATGCTGCAGGAGACAAAGATTATTTAAAATCATAATTCTTAGATAAAGATAGAGGAGAGCACTGGCACACTGTGCAAATTTAAGGCTCAGTTGTAGTGTAAAAACAAATCTTCATTTTTATTCAGGTCCGTAGTCCCACATGTATAACATGGTACAAAATGGTTCAAAATAAACTCAAAAAATTTTGACAGCCTGATCTCCCTGCAAAAAAACGCAGGACGTACCGGTAAGGCCATATGTGTTTCTTTAGATGCGTTTTATGGACGTACAGGTACGTTTATAGGGGACTGAAGGGGTTAAGCAAGGAACCTAGAAAAGTAAGGTGTTTATAAAGTTTTCATTAATTCCACAGTGGTAACATTTGATGCTGCAGGTGGGAGAGGCAGCCACCGGATAAGAAGGCAAACATCTCAGGTATAGCTGAATGGTATAAGTTAGCCCAACCAGCCTCTTGTTGACCACAGCACAGATCAACAGTTTGAATCCTAGTGTAATTGTGATACTCTCTCAGAAGTATTACAATGTGCTATAATAACCTACTACACACAAGAATAGTAAATTGTGTAAACAAAGGCATGCCATTATTTTATAAATGAGTGGGCGACCTGTTAACCAACAGAAATATACCACGAGAAATAGATCATCCTCTGTGACGGTAAGAACGAAGATTTCATACACAACAAAGGAAGGGAATATTTACAGTAAGGACAATAAAGGTATGGAATTCACTGCCAAGAGAGGTGGTGCTATCAAATACAACGGATACCTTCAAAAAGGGTCTGGATATATTATTTACAAAGAATAAGAGATATATTAATGAAGAACAAACATTAATATTTTAGAGCTTCTTGATCCAAGAAGCAATCTTATTGCCTTCTAGAGTCAAGAAAGAATTATTATAAGACCTATTCCCACTCTAGTAACATAACTTTCAAAGGACTTTGCAAGAGTTTTAGGCAGGTTTGAAAAATGCTATAAAGTAAGAATGCTTTCAAAAATAGACATGTTATTAGTTTATTTTTTATCAATTAACACAATGTAAAGCAAGTGAACAGAAGAAGATATTTTTTTTGATGGGTAGAAAGAAATACTGTATATTGTAAATACACCAAAAGAGCTCTATGTAAGTGGCATACAAAAGCCCTGGTACCCAAAAAGGTTCTAATCAAGAGTCTGAAAGATAAATATTATGACTTATAATTTTACGAATGTTAAAGACTTTCAATATATATTTTAGTTATTTGGGCTAAATGTTTTAACATACATTATTTCTGGACTTCCAGAGACAAGGTTAGACGCACTGTAAATGCTCATGAACTAGTTAAGACCTGTTCTGTAGTATCCATAATCATTTTGTGCACCCAAGTATGTAATCTGTTTAAAACAGGTCCGGAATAGAACGTATTCCTGTAATTTATAGTTTCACGGACTAAAATTGGGAGTTTCTGTGACTAATCCATTAATTTGCTTCACTTGGGTGGATATCTGCAAAATAACACCTTCCTTGTATTAATTATCTGTTGAGTATTCTTAATGACTACTGTTCATTGAGGAAAACACGATAATTATAGTACAGTTCGATATGATAGTTAAACTTTTGATTTGGATACTCATTACCTTTTTTTAAGTAGAATATTTTAATTAAATAAATAATGCACACTACTGCCTTTCAAATAAACAATAAATAGAAACCAAAAAAAAGGTGATCTCCAATCCAATTGTATAAGCCATTTCTGTTCAAATAATAATGATTGGCAAATTAATTCCAAATTCCAACTTTAGATTGGATAGTTAAAATGATCAATTCTATTTTCTAAATATTAAAATAACATTACAATATTTGATCTGACTTGGCAAATTTACAGATAAATGTGCTATCCTTCAACCTACAAACTCACATGTTTCTAACCATCAGAAACAGGAGTAGGTTAAAAATACAACTTGTCTCAAGTCTGGCTAACATTTCCTTGATCTTATGACATTCAGGTTTACTGTTTTTTTATGAAAGTAAAGTATGAAATAGTTCTAGATCTGCTTAAACTATGCTGTTGCAGCCTATGGGTCAGTATGAGAGTCTATGGGTCATTTTATAGAAACTGCGCGAACTGTTAATGCTTAAACATTAATACCCACTGGCACCATGTGCACAGACCTGTCCTGTGTCCTTCATGTCCTAATAAATGCTTACATCATTCACAACCAGAGTTTGCAAAGATATCATCATGCATAATATGATTATTGAGGCCAGTTAAGTGGCGCTGTCTGCACTCACAAAGGTGACAAATTCCAATGGCCGACCCATTGTCTAAATCAGGGATCCCCAAACTCGGCCCTCCAGCTGCTGCAGGACTACATCTCCCATAATGCTCCTTCAGCTAAGGGGCTGGCTGAGGAGTATGGGAGATGTAGTCCTGCAGCAGCTGGAGGGCCGAGTTTGGAGATCCCTGGTCTAAATGGTATTTGCTCCTATCTACATTTCCTGCAAGTCCAGACTTTATTTAGAATCAAAGAATGTGGAATATTACTACAGCAATTCACTTACACATCATTAAACTTTAAAATTTATAATGTGCATAGTAAGTGCTGATTTCAAATGTGCATTTAGATCCAAAACAGGAAACATATACATAGAAAGGGACCCCGCAACATAATTGTAGGGGGCTCAACATGTTGTATTAGGCCACTGCACCGCACCTTTAATATTAGTCTATCGAGGCACACTAGGGGGGGTCTGATCATCCAAGATTGTGATCTGCAGCCCGTTTTTTTTAGCGGGGACCCTCTAGGAGGCGTCGCTGACATTCATGGTTATCCATGGTGCCCACCTAGTCACAGCAGAATGTGTGCTGGCTATTCATTAGTACCTACTGCAAAACTTTCCTTTTTATTACGGTTGAGATACTGTAGGTTCAGGGTTCTTGTCTGCTACTTGATGAATAGTTTCATAATGCCTCTACCATTATCAAATATGTTTTGCACGGATATTAGATTGTTCTTAGTTGGTGCATTTGAGACTGTTTCTTAATCTCATTGGATAGTATATAGCCTAAAGCACACCTCCACTAGAAAACCCATTTCTAAATCCCCTACTGCAGCTATAATTAACTGCTTTAAAATTGATTTATTGTAATTGGAATAAGCTGTGTCTGTAGATGTTATTTCACTTGAATAGCACTGACCCATCCTCTGGTAGAAAAATGATTAAGTCTCTTAATTTTCTTGCATTCTACGGCTTTACATTTAAAATACTTTTTAATCATCGTATTTATCATATTGATTTTACTTGCCCCGCTTCAACGTGCAGCCTTTATTCTAAATATCTGTTTAGAATCTTTTAATGGTTTTCTTAATGAACCAAAGTAATAAAGAAACAAAACGCATATCTGCCTTATTTTGTGTGTTTTATAGTATGCACTGAAGCGTGACATAATATCACTGCAAGGAGTCGCTTCTACATGATGTGATATGATTAACATAAGTTAATAAGTCCAGTTGCGTACATTGTATATCACTAGGCTGATAATGGCAATGTTAATAATGCTACATAATTTAGTACATATTGTTTTTTTTTTAAAAAAGAAGCATAAGCTGCATTCATATTTAATAAAGGGCTGTATCGCTTTATGATCTGTTCATATACAACAAGAGCCGTTTGTATACAGCCAGAAATTGCGTGTTATAGCACATGGGTATCAATTCCAATGACTAGAAAGCATGTCATGAAAACAAAGCAAGTAATTAACACCGCCAATAAAGATCCAGTTTTATTTTGCTATTCGAATAAAGTTTTTGGAGACCTGTGAAGGTGTGCTGTGGTATCTGTCACCAAAACGTTAGCACCAGGTCCTTTAAGTCTTGTTAGTTGCGAGGTGGGGCCTCCGTGGATGCATCCTTGTGCCATGTGTTGTACAAGTAAGTAACGAACCCGGCCATGCACGTGATATAAAAGAAAACGTGATTCATCAGACCAGGCCACCTTCTTCCATTGCACCGCGGTCTAGTCCTTATGCTCGCATGCCTATTGTAGGTGCTTTCGGCAGTGGACAGGGGTTAGCATGGGCTCTCTGACTGGTCTGCAGCTATGTAACCCCATGCACTTTGTGTTCTGACACCTTTATATCAGAACCGGCATTAACTTTTTCAGCAATTTGAGCTGCAGTAAGTTGTCTGTTGGATTTGACCAGGCGGGCCCATGACCCTGTCACCGTTTCACTGCTTTTCCTTCCTTGGACCACTTTTTATACTGACTACTGCAGACCGGGAACACCCCACAAGAGCTGCAGTTTTGGAGATGCTCTGACCCAATTGTCAAAGGCCCTCAGATCCTAACGCTTGCCCATTTTTCCTGCTTTTAACACATCAACTTTGAGGATGAAATTTTCACTCGCTGCCTAGTATATCCCACCCACTGACAGGTGCCAAGATAACAAGATTATCGGTGTTATTCTCTTCACCTGTTAGTGGTCATAAAGTTATGGCTGATCAGCATATATACTATATAGGGAGATAAAAGAAGATCCTAGTATGTTTGACCTTGAATTGGAGGTTTCTTTTTGGCGTATAGAAAGCATAAATATGTGAAAAAAGGAAACCAAACAAAATACTTTAATGCACGTTTCTCTATGTATAGACAAGAAAGTGCACAAGGCAAAGTGAGGGCTATAACCAGGACTTTTACCAGACCTAAGCTAGTTCCTCAAAACTCCCTGGCTGATCTGTGACTAGATCACTGATCTTTAAGTTTATTATAAAACTGAATATCCCAAAAGTGAGACACAAACTGTAATATCCTGTGAATGACTCGTATGCCATCTATATTCTGGTATTGGAGCCTTTATTTTGCCATAGGCAGGTCTAGTGGCAATAGGAACCCAAGGCTCTACAGGAAAGAGGCAGCACAAAGTTCTACAGATCACACATGGAGTAGTCTAAAGCAAGAAGTAGGTTGGATTCCTATGGGTGCTTTGGGGGTTCTAAAAAGCTATTGAAATATATAGTGATATCATTGTAACCAACATTTATTTTTTCAAATCACAATTAAAAAGACAGGCAAGAAGCAGTTTATTCCATGACCTGTACTAGTTTTCGGTCCCATATAATACCCCTTAACGCATCATGTGTCCTAGAATCTGCAAGTATTTCTGCAAACTTCTTAATGAACATTAGGTTCTATGAATAAAACAAAAGGATAGGGTTTGCTGCTGAATTTTTATTGTGAAATTTCAGCTAAACTTAATGAAATCTTGACAATGCAATATGCAACTCCATTGTATCTCTCCTATCTTATATTCTCTTGCAGTAAAAATCTCATTAAGGATTAACAAACAGAATAATGGCCTTTGGCAACCATATGCACAGATCACAAATAGGACAAAATAGGACAAACACATATGCACAGACAGGACAAAATTCAAGAAAAAACTTTTACTCCTACTTTTTTTTATAATGGCTGCCTATGGGGAGATAACGTTGGTGTTAATTACTAACTTTACATGGACATTTGTAGCAAAAATAATATATCTATAAGATGTTTAAAAATATGCAAACGGATATCACCTAGTACAGAAAAAGGAGGATGAGACAACAACCGGAAATTTCTATTTTTAAGTTTATTACAACTGCTTGTTGTACATCCTAGGCACCTGTCACAGTCTAGGACCCAATGGGCACAGCCATGCTGAGTGATGGCATTGGCTCAAGTGAGAAAGGGGGAAGGTAGCTAGTAAGAAAGTGGGGGTAGTAAGAATATTGACATAAATAAAGAGTGAGAATAAGTGAATGAAGAGAATTTTTTGAATTAATGTGGCTGAATTTTTCGAATGATTTGTGGGAATGCATTAATGAATATGTGTAAATGATTTGTGTGAATGAGTAAGAGGATGAATGCTTGTGTGAATGAATTGTGTGAATTAGAGAGTGAATGAGTGAGTAACTGTGTGCATCAATAATATATAAGTGATTTGGGGAAATGCACAAGCAGGGTGTTTGAGCCTTGGGGACCAAGATGGCACTGGCAGGGTGGAATAGGAACATTCTGCTTAAAATAGTGAAGTTTAAGATTTTAACAATCTATTCTGTTTGTCTTTCTCTGTAATCCTTACCCAATTACAACATTACATTACATTTATTTATATGGCACCAGCAGATTCTGGTTATATAGGGTATAGTGAAAGTAAATAAGACAATTTAAATAGATGATAAACATACTGGTACCTAGGGAAAAGAGGGCCCTGCTCTTGCTCTTACAATCTATTTGGTGGTTAAGTGGGGAGAGAGAGACAATGTGAAAGGGCTGTTTAAGTGAGGATGAGTTGATTGTAAGAAGAGCGATATGAAAAACTGTGTTAATATTGCAGGTTGGCATGGCATGGTTGTATACTTCTTGGAATAGGTAGGTTTTTACATCCTTTTATTGGGATTTCATTAACTATTTCCTCTAGTGGTTTTTTTCCCCCTAATAATTGCCCTCCCACCAAGGGCATATAATTACCTTGTGCCCAGAAACGCTAATTTACATCTAACGTCTAATTTCTTTCCATACATAATTAACATATAGATACATGCACATAAATGCATTTAAGTTGAATGCATCTTAATCTTCTATATATATGTGTGTGGTTTTTATGTGATTACAAAAGCGTCAATTAAATAATTATCTTAGAACCCTGATATTTGTTAACCCAAATGAAGCATGGAAAAAATTAATTAAAGAAAAAGATAATTTTTCAAAAAGAAAAGAAATAATGATCATTAAGTGAGTTTAACAATAAATAATACATCTGAAACAAGCCTGAATTGAGGAAGCCAGGCAATGAAATATCTTGCAGTTTCGCATTGCTAAATTAGATGTTGCTCTTGGCACCCCTGCTGTCAGCGTGATACATAAATCAATATTTTGATATGTTTTCATAAAGTAAGGTTTTGGCATTTTGAGAAATGATAAATTAGACAGCACACTATTTACAACCAGTAAAATAGATGGGATAGATCAGAATGCTGGCCATATGCTACACAATCAGTGAACCTAACAGTTGCTGGACTTGAAGACACTTAGTCCAGTGGCTGCTGCTCCCTTAATGGCCTCAGAAATAAACAGAGAGGCCTATTTACTCATTTATAATTGATAGTCTATCATAAGAAATAACTTGCAGAATTAACCGAAGACCACTTTGAACAACTTTTTTACTTATGAGTCTAATAACTGCTTGAGTTAAGTAACATTAAATAACATTTGGAGAAACACATATCCCATCCAATGACCAACAAAAATACATTTTGGACAGGCTTTTGAAAGCAAGGATTGTGGGAATTGTCCCCAACCAGTTACAATGATCTACCAGACAACCATTTTGTCTTAGTGGGTAGAACAAGTGTGTATACCTATAGATATCTGCCATTTTGTAGACAAAGGAAAATAATATTTAACTATTCAAAATTTGGCTGACATCATTTTACTACATCATATAATATCTATGGATCATCAGTCTTTTCTGTAGTGCTGCTTAAAAGGGGTGAATAGAGTGAAAGTTAACACTTAATTCATTAACACCCCTTTAGATGTACTGGTAGTCCTAAACAAAGGTGGCAATGTGTTCTTAAGGACATACCAGTAAGTCCAGTCTTTTTTTAGTGGCAAGTACAGACCCAGAAGCCAAAGGTCAAGATAAACTGGAACAAGCCAAGGTCAAACACCGGTAATCAATAAAAAGAACATACACTTAGGAGAAAGTACTATGGAACATACGCATGACCATCAGAGGTTAAAGTCCAAGGGATTTCTGATGGTTTATATGCAGTGCAGTGCTGATTGGAACCAATTACAGGTTTTGGCGCCAATAGTTCAAATGAGGTAACATCATTCCGCCTCCATCAGATCACCATGGCTGTCTTGAGTGTGGTGCAGTAAACTCCTCGACTGTAACCTGTGGTAAGCAGTAGGAGTATGAGAAGGCACCACAAAGAGATATGTGGAGCTACAAGAGGCCTCCCTCTGCTGAGCGGCGGCTGCTGACAGCTGGATGGGGGTCTCCATATTTTCCATGCAGGCTGCTGCAGCTGCTGTGGCTTGGATAAGGGTTCCCTGCTGGGGTCTGGAAGGGGGTCTTTCCCTCCTCCGTGGCAGTTGCTCCCGCTGTGGCTGATGCGAGTTGGATGGGGGTCTCTCCCTTCTTTGTGGAACTGGGTACCTGACAAATGCAAATGAAAATTCACAGCTCTTTCCTTTGTTTTCACTTGCTTCGTCCTGAAAATCTTTTGTTTGGCCAACATGAAAAAAAGTAAGGTTACATGAGCTATCGGTACTGCAAAGGTCTGGAAACCTATGTAAGTATACATCTCTGTTTCGCTATTGGCCAGATAAAAGGTATCAATTTCAACTAAAGTCTCCATTTGCACAAAGGATTTACATGATTTACACAAAGGACATTGCATTTTTTTTTTCATAGTCTCAAAAGCTAATTTCAGTCTGTTGACGAAATGGATTTATAAAGCTTATATACAGATTTAAAATGATACAGAATACATCTCTGCAGGCAGCATCCTCTAACATCATATGACTTTGTTTTGACATTTTCTGCTTTTTGATTGCTTTCCTGAACTAAGACACTGCTTTTACTGGTTCTAAACGAGGGATTGTGTCTGTATTTATCGTCCTTAACTTAAAGATCTTTAATGATAATAGCATTTTCAAGGATAATCTCTTGGTACAATAACATTGCAATTGCTTGCAATTGTGTTATCATTTAATGAAAAGTGAAACAAATACTAAAAATGTGAGAAAAGATAGACAAGAAAAAGAGTATGATATATAACTGATATATATACTGATGGTTGATGAGTATGATATATAGTTGTTGAGGTATGTGGACACGCCTCGTAATTATTGATTTTAGGTGTTTCAGCCACACCTATTGCTAACAGATGCTTTAAATCAAGCACATAGGCATGTCATCTCCATAGATAAACAATAGAATGGGTCATATTAACCGTAGAATGGGTCATATTAACCCCTTAATGACAATTGACGACTGGGGCACATCACCCGAAAACAAAGGGTTAACAACAATTGACGTGCCCGGATCATCATGACTTCAAACGGGTGCATAAAGCGATCTATGACGTCGAGGCATTCAGCAACACCGCAATCGGTATCAGGGGCCGTGTCTGCCCCCCCCCCGGGGGCGTCAACGTCCGCCATACACTGTATGGCGGCGGACGCCTGCTGTAAAAGAGTTTAGGAACTTCAAAGGTGTCGCTGAAATGCCTCTTGCACGAGGCATTCAGCTACACTGAACTCCCACCCGAGGAAGCGATGTGACCTCTCCGCCACTGCGAGTGATTTTGCCACTCGCAAGATGGTGGCATCCTTTGGGAAAAAAAACAATGGAGTTGAAAATAATTCTCAGGAGCGTCTCTCCATTTGCAGGTTGAATACAGCTACTGCATTCAACCATGCAAGTCAGTGGAGCCCAGTTTTCTAATCACAATGTGATTAGTAAAACAAATTTTGAAAAAATTCTAATTGTAATAAGAAAAAAATAGTTGAAAAAAAACAGTAAAATGGAAAAATAATTTCCCACTGATGTCAACCATCAGGGGAATCTTCAAGTTCCCAAAAAAGGCCAAAAATTATATATATATATATATATATATATATATATATATAACATTTTTGTGAGCAAGTCCTAAAATTAGGACTTTAGGTTAAAACAATTCTTATTAAAATTAAAAATTAGAAAACTGCACGTGTCCCAAATGTGGCCTTTTAGTTCCCAAAAAGGGGTGTTGTGTGACAGCAAGATATACCAGGAGCTGTAAATTCATACCTAAAGTACGTGTGTGGGGAAAAAATGCTACTGCAAACTTTGAAAAAATGTGTGCATGCAAAGAGTTAAAATACCCGCATTTGAAATATTTTTTTATGTTTTATGAATGTGACATATACCAGAACCTGTTAATTCATACCTGAAGTCGGCAAAAATATTACTACCAAAAAGTTTGACAAAGACTGGTGGTAAAATGAGTTAAAATACCAGCATTTGAAATACCCGGGGTGTTTAGTTTTCAATAATGTATGGTTTTATAGGGCAAGCTGAAATGGCCGGGCTCAAAGATGTCACAAATGGGCAGTGGATCCCCAAATGCCAAAGTTCAACATTGAAAAATGCATGTGCCCCAAATGTGGCCCTTTTTGCCCACAGCTCAGCAAACCCATTCATGTGGGGTATCACTGTACTCAGGAGATGTTGCCGAACACATATTGGGGTTTTTATGACATATACCAGGACCTGTTAATTTATACCTGAAGTAAAATGTGTGTGAAAAAAATACAAGCTAGGGGAGCACACAACCTAAGAAGTGTATACACATTCAGATTCCTGTGTTGCTGCTAGAATTGTAATGGCTAATAAGCACACAAAACAAAGTAAGAATTTGCTGGGTATGCGCTTTATTTTATCAGCTGGTGTTGCTGCAATGCCTCAACATTCAGCTGTTCTGGCGGCTAAAAAAAGTGCGTAGGAGACAATCATTGCCAGCCAGTGTTGCTGAAGTACAGAGGAATTCAACAACAAAAAAAAAGTCAGGTGCCACTTTAATCCCCCATAGGATTGTTTCAACCTGCCATCTGTTAAATGTGACCTTTTAGCCTCCAAACAAACCCATGGATATTATTGGAGTGTTTGGCATATACCAGAAGCTGTAAGTTCATACCTGAAGTACAATACTACTGCAAATTTTGACAAATGGTAGAGGTACAATTAATGTACGGAAAGGGTTTAAATACCAGCATTTGAAATACCTTGGGGTGTCCAGTTTTTAAAAATGCATGGTTTGGTGGAGGTGAATTGAATTGGACATTGGGGTAGAAGGGCCAGATGTCAAAAGTTCCAGTTTGAAAAACTAAATTGTTCATGTCCCAAATATGGCCTTTTAACCCCAAATGTATGCATTGGAGGTCTCGATGTACTGAGGAGATGCTGCTGAACATATATTGGGGTCTTGTTTGACAGTGATGTATACCAGGAGCTATTAGACCATACCTGAAATACTATTTTGGGGAAAAAACCACGAAAAAATTACCATTACAATTCCTGAAAAAACAATATATAACTTGTCTGGGTACACTAAATGAGAGAAAAAAAATAACAGCTAAACATGAGCACAAAACAGCTGTAGTCGCAAAGAGTACAAAAAATAAAAAAGAGCCCTGTCTTTAAGGGATTAAGGAATGATATAACTATTTCATGGGTTTAAGCATCAAGGAAACGAATGAAAAATAATACAGACTGTGCAACATAGTATACGGTGATATACTAATTAATAAATCATAAATAATGATTGTTTTGGGTTTTTTTGCTTCTGTAAGGGAAATATATAAAGGAAAGCCAAACACTGCAAATGCTAGATTGTAAGCTCTCTTTAGCTAATAATAATAATAATTTAGCTGTAAATTTTAGTTTTGGCATACCATTTGAGGTTATTGTTGGCATGATTGAAATTGTTGGAACTATATAAATAAATATTATACTATCTATGATGCTGGTATAACTAGTAAAACAAAATATAAAAATATATCCAAACACAGCTGGATAGCTCTCCATAAACTGAAATAAACGATACAAAAGCGACTTTGCACTTATAAAATCTGAACAGCTATCCGTTGAAAATTGGGAACCCTAATTTGGTTACTTAGAATAAGGCAGTTTACTTCATGTACACTAAAGAAGGTTGGAAGCTTTCTAATAAATCATATCAACTGTTCATGGTGTGCCCTTGGCTTAAAATTTTTAAATGCAATTAAATAGAGTTCATAAATCAATATGGCCAGATGATGCACCACCTTCAAGTGTGAAACTACTGCTCCTTAAGCATCAGTAGAGGAGAATCATATGAGTTATATTTTGTGACATATCTTGAAAATTATTTGCTTTACATTATTTTAAAATAATAGGCACGATGAAGGTGAACACAACAAAATAGCAGAAGCCAATAGCAGATAAAAAAAAGGTGTGTGATATGTTGAACTTCATAGATTTTTGTGAACCTTTGCTTAATACATTTTATATTCTAGTGTTTACTATTTATCGGGTTCTCGGTGACCCATTGTATAAGAAGCTAGCGTATCTGTATCAGTAAAAATGTGCATCAGCACCAATAAATATTTTGAGGCTCCAAAAAAGTTGTTTTTCCTCAGGAAAACTGGTATTTGTTCAGCTTAAGCATTTCTTTATAATAATCTAAAGCGTTGACATAATTGCTATTTTTTAATTCCTTGTAATGAATGTCTGGGTGGCTACATAGCATACAATATGCATACTTGTGTTGTAGGATAATCAGTCCTAAGTATAAAATGATCACGTCATTGGAATATATTACCTACATCATTAAGTACATTTCACCAGCAATCTAACATAGAGAGAACTGGGCATTACGCAAGAACATACATAAAGCTGATTGAAATTCTCTAGGCATATATTTGTGAGAAAACAAAAAAATCTTAGATAAATACATCAAAGCCTGCACCATTGATGTGAGGAAGAAAAAAAAATAAGAAAGCCTGTTAAGGAACTAATGGCTTTTCCGAGCATATCCCTTAGAAAGCATTTTTAAAATGTAGCCTTTTAGTCTTCAGACTGGTATTGATTGAAGTAACGCAATTTTTATTACTTTTCCATAGCAAACCGTGCTAATGAGAAATTTTTATTTTAACTATAGGATAGCTAGTGAAAGAAAAATCCTTTTGGAATTCTAGCAGCTCTTGAGCATACTTTGACACTAATGTGTTTTTATATCTCCAAATACCAAAAAATTCATTTTTTTTACACTTGCATGGATTTTTAAAACTTCTTTAATTGATATCTTCACAATAGAACTAACCCTTTCAAATAAAAAGGAATAGTAAAGAACTTGCAAAATGTTTATTGATTTAGCACAATGAGTATATAAATCATGTCATTAAATATAGGAAGTATCCCTTTAAATAAAAGGTGTATGTAAACCTATTTTATAGATATTACTTATAAATAAATACAAAATAAAACTAAAAAAAAAACAAGTGTAATAAAAAACAGGGTCAGGAAGGAAGTATGAAGAACTCTTAAACCCTTTACAGAAATCCACAAAGTACTATTATAGTACTTCTTAACTAAACCACATCCTGGATTTAAGTGAGTACACTATTAAAGAGGCTATATCAATAATGTGGTTATTTCTTTGTACATTTATCATATTGTCCGATATATTGTAAAAAAACAAACTCTGTAGAACAAATTCAGCAGTTCGTTTACCTTGCCCATCTAAACCAAACTGGTGGGTAAAAATGATTATATCTACTTTATAGATGATTCCATTTCCATCTTAATAATTCTTTTAATTTACGCCTCTCTAGGGTGGCAACATCAACCATGCTTTCCGGCACACATATCATTTTTACAAATTTCTCACATGGCGAGATAAAATGTCGCCCCCTGCTGTGTTGGGGATGTATAACAAACTAATTTGTCTGTACATCCCGTTTTTGTGTTCACTCTGCTGACTCATTTATATGATGTAAAAAGTATATCTCACATTAAATAAATCTTTATTAACAACACATAGAGCTTATTTTAAAAAAGAAACTTTAGAAAGAAAGAAATACAAACACTCTATGCATGCTACATTATTGTAAGACTTGGAGGATTACATGCAGGCCAAAATCCAATTATCTCTTTTTGGTTGTAATTCTTTGAACTTGTGTCTGCTAAGAAATATTGCAGCATACGGATATTGCCATAGTATTTCCTTTAGTAAATATTTTCTATAAGACTTAAAAAGTATACAATTCTATTGTAATTCATTGTTTTTTTTGGCTAAGGCTCTGTGTATGCGCCATCCATAAAGCTATATTGACAAAGCCCTATATTTTCACATTATAAAATATGTGGATCAATATACTTAAGTGTTTGCTTGCAAGTTAACTAAAAAAATGTGCGTTTACAACAGCAAAAATGCATGTTCAACTTGCAAATTCACTAAACTCAATTTGCATTTGCATTTGAAAAATCGCATACCCTCATCTGTGGCAGAGATAAGTGTATGCCAATGGAAAAAAGCAGGCCACTCACAAATTGTTGTGAGTTGTCTGTCAGTTGCAAATGCAAGTTGGAACTTAGTAAGAGGCAAAAGATTGGTAGCTTACATTACTTTCAATCAAAAAACTTGCTGACACCTTTTAAGCAGTTGCACGGCACTCTAGGCCCTGAGCAACACAAGCATACAGAAACACTGAATATCAGATGCAGCTTTCAGCTGGTTTCATCTTCCTGACACCAGCACTCAGTGCCGTGCCATCTAACTTAATGTGGCTTGATGCAAGGTGCACATCTAGATAAAAATAATTATTTATCTCATCTTCTCATTCCTTCCCTTCTTGTGATAAGCTACATATCTTTTTGAGTTGTTGGGGGGTATGACTCTATATCACAATCCTTATAACGGAAATATTGACCAGTGACGACACACTGGATTGATAACAAATTCTTCTCAAATTTCTTACGATTTGGTATGTTCCATTTGTTTGCTTTTGTCTGTGAATACTAAATATGATACCATACTGTATAACAACCGAACTACAAATATAGTTAATATTATAGCTACAGACTCTCGGGTAAACTGAAAGCAGGTGGTATTTTCAAGTACACTTCATGCGCCTGTTCAGTAGCCACGGCCGGCCCGACAATGTAGCCGAGTGGGGCAACTGCTCCAGGCGGCACCGTTGAATTTATGTTCTGAATACCTCTAAGCAGATGTGGATCCTAACAATAGCAGGTTAACATGGCTTTTGCCACAGTGTACAGATAAGGTGGTACAGATCAGCTAACGCTATTACATCGTTAATATAGTGCAAAGAGCTATAAAATGTTGGTCATGGAAAAATAATAGATTCTCTGTAAGCATGGTTTAGCCATTTAGCTTTTTTGCATACTTACAAAACCTTTTATTTGTGTACATTTTTGAGCCTATGTAGCATCAGCAAGCTGTGTACCATAGAAGTGTTTCTTAAATGTGTATTTGACTCTAAAACTGAGTTAATCATTAGAAAAACATACAGATGTTGTCACCCTCAAATGAGAAAATATGTTTTGTAATATTCTGTATCTAAAATTGTTTAATGCAAACATTTTTCTCCTAGTTATCACTAAACATAGGATTCCAGCTTCGAATCCTCAGATGAAACATTATCCCCAATTAGAAACATTTGATACCTACAAATTAGAAGCACTAGGCCTGCACCAGTGATAATATCAACAAAATTAGATAAAACCTGTTTTTTGTTAACCCATTAAGGATCAGGGGGTTTCCTGGGTCAATGACCAGATTGATTTTTTCCATTTTTGATATGTGGTTATTAAATGTAATTTTTCTTTTATGTCATTAAACACACCCATACAAGGTATATGTTGTTTTTAAAATGACAGCTGTGGCTTTCTTTGGATACCATTTACATCTAGTGCATGCATTTTAGTATTAAAAATACATATGTATAAAAAAGAAATTACACTATTTTCCCATTCATTTTGTCAAACTGCTGTTTAGTACTCATGCATAGGTTTGTGGTGTTGTTTGGGGGGAAAATGCACATTAGGGACATGCAAATTTTGACACCTGGTCATCCTGTGCCCATGTCTTATTTGGAAATTTTTGTAGATGACCAATTCACTTTGCCTAAATAAAAGCATATATTTTTGAAAATAAGACACCCCAGGTTATTTCAAATGGTGTTATTTTAACATTTTTATTTTTGAACCCACAATCTACCATTAGATGATAAATAAAGATTCAGCAATTACTTGTTTCATTGTTTAATTCAAAAAGTTAACTTGCAAACAAACCCCAGTATAGGTGCGAAGCACATTGAGTCTCTCTCAACCTTTATCCATCTGTTCCTGTAAGCAAAGATTTTTTTATTAAACACTGAAAGTGTGCACTCTTTACATTATTTATTATCTAATGCGTTGTGGTGTAATCTTGGAGGCAGTTTTAACCCCAGCACGCTCTTGTACTTAACCGGGCTATGGAATTTGCTTGTGAATGTTTCCACCTGGGCTGCAGACAAATTAATTGATATATATATGTGTGCACAAATTCTACCACCAGTCTTTGTCAAAGTTTGTGGTAGTAACTTTTTGGTGTTTTTTTCCCACACACACACATTGTACTTTAGATATGATTTTATAGCTCCTGTTATATGTCACTGTAGAAAAGCACCTTTAAATACCGGGATTTATAACCTTCACCTGTCTGGCTTTCCTTTAACAACTACCAATTCCTCGTCGTATGAAACTCCACTTACACCAGTGGCTTAAAACTATGGGTTTATTAAAATAACAAATACATATATATGAGTATACAGAGAAGAGTCTGAAATACAAGGCTCTATGACTCTAACTACACTATGCTAGTGACTCTGTGTGCATGTAAGAATGGGGTGTCCCTGTCACCTTGATGTTATCCTTCTTTCTTTCTCTTTGTTTCTCTCTTCTCTCTGTTGCTCACACAACACCTTTATAGCCACCATGCCCAAACAGTCCCAGCCAATCATCTTCTGAGCTTTTGTTCAGTCATCCTTAGGAAGGCACAATCTTGTACCTGCACCAGCTGCCTGTAGAGATCGCTCTTGTCCAAGAAGTTAGATTGCCCCCACAGTGAAGTTGATGGTCCTCAGGACAAATTCAGGGTGGGTCTCTGGAATGTTGATATTGTCTCCTGCAATCCTTTTGTTGTAGGAGAAACACATGCTTGTCTCCAGCCCAGATACTATCTGCTGCAGTCCTTTTGTTGTATGAGATTGTAGATTGTATCTCCTGTTTATTGTTCCCACCTGGTAGAGAGATAGCCCTTTGATGTATTGGGAGTTCCTGGACATTTGGGTTTTGCCCCTAGTGTAATTCCTTGAAACTGATTTACTCAAGAGTAATTCCATTGTGTTGGGAGCCAGCTGTTGTCCGTGGAGATTAATAATTGATTTATATTTATTACAGTCACTGCCAAACAACAACCCAATATGTGTGCTGCAACATCTCCTGGGTACAGTGATACCCTCATGCATATGTTTGTTTGGTTGTTTGGGGATAAAAGGCCACATTTGGAAGGTTTGCATTTTTCAATTTGAATTTTGACAAATGTCCATCCAGTACCCTTATCCTATTTGGGACATCTCTGTTGCTGGCTAATTCAATTAACCCCATCAAACTATATATTTTTGAAAACTAGACACCCCAGGGTATAACAAATGGCTTTTTTTTAACACTTCCCATGCACTAATTCTACTACTGGTCTTTGTAAAAGTTTGTGGATGTAATTGTTGGTGTTTTTTCCACATACATTGTATGACAGGTATGACTTTATAGCTCCTGGTATATGTCACTGCCAAACAACACACCAATATGTGTTCCGCAACATTTTCTGAGTAAAGATACCATCCATGAATATGTTTGTTATGTTGTTTGGGGGCTAAAAGTCCACATTAGAGAAATACGCATTCTAGTTTTTCAACTTGGAATTTTGACATTTGGTCATCCTGCGCCTATGTCCTATTTAGAATATTTTAGAAAGCCAGCCAATTCAATTTACCTTCATATAACCATATATTTTTGAAAGCAGGAGAGCCCAGGGTATGCGGTATCTGAACTGGACATCAAAATTCCTCCACACTATAGGTATGGGGCAATTTAAACTAAATTTAAAATAAAAAATATATTTATAACTATCAACCTAATACTAACCCACTTATCCCAATCATTTGCCCTAACCAAATTGCCCTAACTAATAAAATAAACACAACATACCCATAAAAGGGGAGAAATCTGAGCACAATGTACTAATCAGAGATTTTGGACCATTGCTTTATTGTGTGTTTTACTTTCTATTCCACTGCAGCAACAAAGGCTCTAAGGAAATTTACTTATTAGCTACACCCTGTGCTCCGTGTATGTGTGTTCATGCATTTCCTTTCTGATGATGTATGAGACTACATAGTATGCACTAGTTATTTAATCTTCTAAATGTGTTTTGTGCTGCTTTATTACTAGGCCACCTGGGTGGAATTGTCTCCCATGCTCCCAGCACTCCCCATGTTTTCTAGATATCAATACTATTTTAATAATCCCTACTTTTCATAATCAAAATGTGATTAATGTTACACTTAGCTTGATGTTGGAAAGATCTACAGTTGCAAAATATATCAGGGGTCACAAATAAGTAAACATAAATATAATAAATATCACAAAACCTATAGGATTGTCAAGCAATATATGCTTTTAGACATATGCAGTATATACAGCATATGTCTAAATAACTACACCCAACTCATAAGAGGCAGTAATATATTACCCTTTCTCTTTTAGATTTTTGAATGCCTTTGATGGGCTATGGGTGTGTAGGAGCATAATGTCCTACATAAAATAAATAACAGACAACATCATTATATAACAGACGTTACTGCATATCTTGTAGATCAAGACAGTTGTCATTTTCTAAATAATTATCACCTGGGTCATCAATCTGATCGACCCTGCTGAAAATGTAATATAACTAGTATATTTTATATACGGTCTCTCAAATGTAATGGTAAAATATTGTTTATACTTAAATGTAAGTTTCAAAAGAAACATTCTTATTAAAGCAAGTACCGCGAACTGTACAAGGAGACGTAAGCCCACCTTCTGGCACCAAGATGGCTTTTAAATCTCTAGCTACATTTCACCTTTTGAAGCAGAAAGGGCTGTCAGCATAATGCAGCATACTAAACAGTGAAGACAGATACAATTTGTAGAAAGCAAAGGCCACAGGCTACCAAGTGATTCTTATTGATCTGAAATAAATTAGTTGCAACAAGGGCATGCTCACTGCATTGTCCCAAGCTTTTCAATTGCTTCAGACATATAAAACCAACATAGAAAACCCATTTTAAAGATAGAACCTCAGGGGTTTTCTTTTCTTCACAGGGAGAGTTTGTCTAAAAGCACAAACTTGGTATGGTTTTAACATTAAATTAGTTTATATTTTTTGTGAAAACTCTATTTTAAAACTTGGAAACCTCACGTTGACCAACCATATCAATTAAGGTTTGTGCTATTGCAGTTACTTTTGAGATACATAGCCACAATGTCCACTTTTAGATATGAACTCACCCTACCATCCGTAACACCATAGGTTGTTTGCAACACAAATGTATTCAGAAGTATATATATATATATATATACTTCTGAATTTCATATATATATGAAATTCTTTTTGAAATTGTATAATCTATGCAAAAGTGGCTTGTGTTACACATTTAGCATTTATAGGGTGGGGATGAGCAAGTAGATCCACCAGGCTGCCTAGACACTTTCGGCACTTGTGTGAAGATCTTCTGGGACTCGCCATAACAAAATAAAGCATTATGTGTACAAGAATATTTACATAATATTTGTAAACCATGTATAAATATAGAACAGTGTATATTGCTTTGTAGGACAAATAGAGATATATAACAAATAAAAAACATTGTAGTGTAATACATTGGTGAAGGATTTTAAAAGTTAAATTTAAACGCAAACTTTGGTATTCCAAAATGTCTTTAGTGAGTCTCTTGGGTTTATTCAAGAGGTTGAGTGGGCAGCCAACTTAAAAGTTTAACTTAGCTGACCAGATTCTACTCCAGTTGCATGCATTCACATAACCACTGGGGGTATATGCTCTTTTATACCCCCTCTTTTTCATCCAATGCTGATGGAGAGTGGGAGGTTGCGTAATATAAAAAAGTTGTTCCTCTCTTTCACACGCTATCTCATTCCCTTTCAAGACTATGGAGTTCCATATAAGTCAATGGAGCACCATTCAAGTTTATGTAACCTCTTCAAGTCAATGGAAATGTGATACAGTGGGGCCGGTGGTCCAGGAATATTTGGGGGCTAGTTTGGCAGAAATAGTTAAAAACATCAGCCAACAGCTGACAATAGTGAAGATAGATGATTTCCCTGTACTTTTTTGGCTCTCTTTTCCAATATTGAGGAGCCATTGCTTAGTTAGGTAGGGTTTTTTGTAATTTATTTCTTAGATTAACTTAACTGGGCAATAAGGGGGAGGCAGAGCATGGACTCTGTGCATCCAAAAAGGCTTTTATATTACTTAACCCCACCCATAGTTTTTAAAGATTTATTATTATTGTTATTTTTAATTTGCTTTACTGTAGCATAAAGGGGGGACTGACAAGTATCTGTGGGGGGGGGGGTTCTGGGGTTACTTAGTAACATTTGCGAATTGGAACAACACTTAAAAGTTGCATCCAAAGTCACAGGCAACGCACAAATTATTCAAATGCGAGATGGCTTTTAGTGAAATTGTGAGTTGAATTTTAGTCCAACTTAGGTTGGAATAACTGAATTATTTATGCATTAAACCATGTAAAATGTGCTGATTGTCAGCAAAGAAAAATAAACAAAGACAGGTTAATTAAAAAATAGCAAGTAGTGGCTTAATATACTTATGGATGAGTTTACCACGAGTATCATAGAAAAACAATCCCTCATTTTAATACCTAGGCAAAAAGATCAGTGATCAGTCTTCTCTTGATGTAACAAATATATGCTTAGAGGGTCATAAATATGCAATGTTCCTTGAATTTCTTGCATGACCAATGTTCCATAAAAGTATCATGATTAGGTTATAGCGTTAATCTTTGGATGTATAAAATAAAAAAGCCTTAAGGAGTTTTCTTGAGCCTGAGTCTTATCAGTATTCAGTTGTTGTTTTTAGATTTTCATACTGAGTATTTTTGTTTTCCCAGCTGGTCTATGAGGTCAAATGTATTTGGTCTTTCTTTTGTATTTCTTGTTTCCATAATAGTACACTATGCGCAACTGTTTGTGAACAAGGAAAGAATACGTAAAGCTTTCAAATATAACCCGAAGTTGATCAAATCTTTACTTTTTTCCCAAAGAAGAAGGCAATGTGTCTGTTGGAAATGAAATACCTGAATTGTAAAACTTTATTTCTTTTATAACTGCCAAGAAACGTTGTTTTTTCATATGGATAGACATTCTGTACCACATATGTGCATGGTTATATAAATCTACTTATTTTAGTCTAGTCTTGAGTATAGTATGTTTGAGTAAATAAGTTAGTAAGTAGAATTAAGATTGATTTATGTACATTTTGTATGCAAAATAGTAATAATATACACACAACCTTCAGTTGTCATAATAAGGTAAACTCTGGAAACAATATGCACAATATTATAGAAGATTTTTATTATTATCGTTTATTTATAAAGTACCAACATTTATGGAGCACTTATTACAATAGACAGATTTAAATGGTATGACAAAACTAAAACTGACAGACTACAACAAACTGGAATCTACACAATACAGAGGAGACAGAAAGACTTGGAGTCTGTCTATGTCTATGATCTCATTTAAAATAATAACTATTTAATTTGGAATTAAAAATAATAAAAAAAAGAATAATATTGTTTTAAATTTAATTAATATGAAATAGGAAATTACAGCTAGAAGTTATCCATTTAAAGTTGGTCAAAATAATAAAAGTGTCACACAGATGAAGGTATATACTATAAAGTTTTCAATGTTTTTTTGTTCAGTGCTCAAGGGATAATGCCGATTTATGTTCCCAGTTATTCGGCTTGTGAAAATGAATGAATTGCTGGTACAAAATGTGAAAAACATGTGGAATTGAAGCTGGTTTCAGTACTTGAATAGGTGCTAGGTTGACACACAGTCATTTCAATGAACATATAATATTTTTTGAGAACAAAGGGATACGCTTGAATACATGCTTTTTCTAGTTCCTCAAATACAAACTTGAATGACTTTCTGATCCCTTTATTATAATTACACAAGCGAACTGCAATTTCTGCACAATATCAAAAGTACCAAAGTGACAGTTAAAGTTTGCGCCTCTTCCCATATTTGGAGGTAATTAAAATCAACCTTCAGGAAAGAAACTGTTTGATGCAGTTGATACAGAGCAAAAGGTTTTGTGGCATGCATATTACGATGGAAAAAAAGAGTTCTGCACAAAATAATCACAATGAAGCAGTTTATTTGCCCATGATAAGTATATCTGGAGTGACTAATGGCATAAACATCTGTTTGTCATTACCCCCTCCCTCTTTTTCTTGTGTTTCATGCCAGACCTAGTTGCCAGTCAGTTATTGACTGACACATTGTCACAGCATCTTCATTCGCAGTTGTAAATTAAGTTGTGAATTTAGTTTGTAAGGGATATGAACCAACACATAGAACCAGACTTCCAACACATAGAACCACATAAACCACAAATAATGATAATAATAAATAAAGACACCCAACAACTTCAATTGGATAAACAGACCGTGGTCTTTTATTTAGCTTACAATTAAATCAACACATTACTCACATAAACTTTGTAACCATAAAAGCGCTCCTGGCCCAAGCCCCAGAGTGCAACCATATTTAACCATTTAAACAACCATCCGCCCTAAAGCCAGAACAGCCAAATGCACCACCGGTTCACCCCTTGTAAATTATTATTATATTGTAACCTACCTAACCTATAAGCCTAACCTCTATCTGACCCTTTATCCCCACAACCACATGCCGCCTTGACTGCTAAATAGAGTCAGGGCTTTTTAAGTCAAGGTGGAGGTTATACACTCCCAAGGAATTGTTTCCATATTAGTACAACATGAAGTCTTTCTCCAGGTTTTGATTGTAGCGAGTGTGATGCAGAGAAATAAGTGGTATGGAAATCTTGAAGGTGGGGACGACAAATAGTTTCTTCAGGATGCATGTTGAGGGTATTAGGCAGGTTTTTAGTAAGCCTGTAAAGGTAGGATAGGAGTAGGAGAGATGCAAATATTCTTCAGGAGACAGCAAATATAGGTACAAACTCCTCGACGTGCAAACATATTTATTTATTGCAGGTTTGTAATCCACCGCATAGCAAAAAGAATGGGGTATATTGCCCATGGAGGAGAAATGAAATTAAACGTGTTTTCTTAATAGGCATTTAGCACTAAATTTTACAAATGCTTATATGTACTTTGTTACTTTTGTTACTTTTACTGATCATCTTGTAAATCATGTTATAGGTATAAAAAATTACAGGAAATCTACAGCTGGCAACACAACACCGCTAGTGACTAGCTGTGATCCCCGACACATCTACAGGATTCCAATTGGGTAATTCATAATATTAAATAGAAATTGCTTGTTACTTAAACCGTATGAAAAGAATAAAAACTATTAAAAGAGCAGCTAAGAGTTAGAAATTACTCTGAGAGGGATATCAATAGCGAGTATAAAATAGCAAAAAAGGGTCCACTAGTACCACCCAAGGGTTGAGCCTCAGGGATCAAGTGGCCAACAGTGAGTAAGAACTGGGTGCAGAGTCCAAAGGGTTGATCCAGAAGTGTAGTCATAAGTACAAAGTCAGGGTCAGGGGAGAGAGAGATACATGTAATCCAGAAAAGCAAAGCACAGGTTCGGTACATAGAAGGGATACCAGGAATAAGCACCAAGCAAGTTATCAGGGGAACCAGCTAAGGATCACATAGACTGAGCAGCTCGCTTTTATTTTCAAATTTGGTGCCCTCTGCTGATGTCATTCCCGCACAACCGCACTTTCTGAGACGCCGGCATCAGCTGTGCAGAGTAACCAGGATGCGTCACCATGGCGACTGTAACTAACACCACTCCTGCACAGCCATACCTCTTGAAAAGCCAGCTTCAGCTGTGCAGGGGAACTAAAGTGCGTTACTGTTTCCTTACAGGGCGATATACCCTTGCTTTGTGCTATGCTGTGGATTACAAACCTGCAATAAATAAATATTTTTGTACATCGAGTAGTTTGTACCCTTATTTGCTGGTTCCTGCAGAAGTCTCCTACCTTCCTGTTGTTGTGCTGCAAGTAGGAGTAGGAGAGATTGGGGAAAAGGGTAGAGAATTCTTCAGTCATAGGAAGATAGAATTTAATGCTGGATGATATGGCAATCCAATTGAGGGGCCAGCACTATGGGACTGCAGATGAAGGTTTAGGGGGTAGTTAGTAGAGTGATGCAATACTCCAGACAGTTATAGAGTAGCACTTTAGTAATCTCTTGGGATTAATAATTTAGTAATCTCATGAGTGAGGAAGGACAAATTTGGGAGATATTTCACACGTGCAGGCAGGAAGATTTGGTAAGCAATGAAATGTGACGGGTGAAAGAGAGTGCAGTTAAAAAGTGACACCAAGGCAATGAACTGGGTTGATTTAGGGATTTGGTTGATTTAGGGATTTGGTTGATTTAGGGATTGTCAATACTGATGGAGGACCAGGAATTCTAGTTAGTGCATATGAGCAAACAGCCAGGGTCTTAGTCCTGGAGATGTTAAACTGTAACATACAGCAAGCAGCTCTCTCCCTTTAAGGAGAGAGGACTCTAGTCAGGAAGCAGGAAGAGAGAGAGTTTGGCTTGCTGGGAGCTGGGACATGGAAGGGGGAATATGGTGATGTTAAGAAAAATAAAGAAAGTTGCAGTTAAAGTTCACCTCTGAGTTTTTGCATTTCATGACAATATTATACCATCCAGGATGAGATAAATAGGCGTATTAAAGAAAAGGCACGTAGAACAACAAAATGTTAAAGATGAAACAATATAACCCGTACTTCCTTTTTGGAACAGAGCAACATGGTGCAACAATTAACTAAATAGTCTGCTACTGCTCTAAATTCCATATTAATTAGTGTTCACAATTTTCTCCAGCTGCAAATTTGGATTAATAATAATGTATAATAATAATAATTAATAAACATGTTACGTTTGTTTTTTTCTCTTACATGGCAAAAATAAACATTAACAGTGACATCACAATCAATATTTTAAATATCTTAATACAAAATATTATCTAGTTTTCTAGTTCTACAAACCTATTTAGAAAACCACATTTAGGTAATTAAATTTTAAATTACTGGGAATCAAATTCAAATGTTTACTTTTTTTGTGCAGAATTATTTGTTTATAATGGCTGGAGACATTTACTGTCAGATAGAAGGCTCTGGGACATTACCCTGTTGGGGCTTAATTTCTATGTATTATATCCAGTGCTGGAGGAAAAGCTGATGGTTTCTCTGGAGGGGACACTTTCAGCGCTATGGTTATGCCCTACCTTCTTATTTATTAACTTCAATGTGTAGGTGGAAATAGGAGAGCTATTACATATTTGCTTTGTGATACACACTGACCTATAATTGACACATAAGCAACAACAGGAAGCTAGCATTAAGAATGAGGAGAAATATATGCTGGGAAAAATACCCTTTCTTTGCCTGAATGTGTTTCTGCATGAGGCCAGAAAGAATACATTGGGTTATAATTTTGTTGTGCTATAAAAGTAGGGAAAATATACACAGGAGGGCACAAAATAAAAGATATGAGAAAAAAGTCAGTGGGTGTATATAATGTCTGGGTTTTTTTTTTGTTCAAAAGTGTAAATAAAGTAAACATATTGTATATAAATAAGGGGAATACAATTATAATAACAAAACCCATATATCCAGCTACCCAGAGCCTTCCCTCAGACGTAGGCGGTGCTTCACCTGGAGATCTCCTGGCAAGTGAATAGCATCCAATATTTGAGGTGTCCAAACTGGAATACCTTTATTCGAAATGGGTTGGAAAATAACCCCCATCACCATGAATCCGTGTGCTATGGAATGGGTATGCCTAGAAGGAAGCATGAAGGATCTGGAGGCAAAGTGGTGAAATTTAGAAGTCGGAACACCACTTTGCTCTTGGAACTCACAGGCAACTCTTGGGTTCATTAACTTTTTTCAATGTTTATCAACTTGACTGTGATGCAGTCCAGTTGATACAAGGCAAGTATAGTCAGTTTGGGCCTGATACTAATTACTTAAGAAGCATGTGAAAAGTTAGTGAAACAGCAATCATTTTTATCAAAACCTTACAGCTCAGAATAAAACCTGGTCTGTTTGTCCAAACATTCATAATATTTTCCTTATGGGCTGTATACGTTTCACTTTCATTCTTCTACACGAAGAGGCATAACATCTTTTATCTCAACCATGGGGCAATAAGAATGAATTCAAAGATTTGAACCAAGTATATTTCCCTGCCACATAAAGCTTCTGACTGGCATTTTTCTTCTTAGTTCTAGTATAAAAAATCTCTGTTGCTATATTTTGTGGTTTAAATTTCCCCTTGTATTATTTATTTCAATTGGCTGCTGAAATAAAAGTGAACTTTTATGTTCTATGATGGATTGAATTTGAAGGGAATAAGTGCCTTGCTTTTGTCATTTAGAAAAAAATATCTACAACTTCAATAGAAAGAAAATACTTTTGTTCAATACACATAACCTGCTATTTCTAGTGTTATTGCATGCATGAATTTCTGTCTTTAGTAAGTAAGTTGGCTAAAAGGTACATAGTCAAATACATCTTTCTAAAATATTTCAAAGTTAATACACAACTTAAGTGCTATTGGAATATTGAAGCATATTCTTTATTTCATAAATACTGATATTGCCTAGCATTGAGACAGGTTGTTGCTTACTGTGCCATTCAGCTGGCCCCTCCACATGTCAGGTGTTGTAGGCATACCTGGGAACTCTTCAAGACCCGAATCCGCCAGGTCGCAGGAGCGGGGTCTTGACACGCCCCGCTCTCCCGCCCATTTGCCCTTTAAATGGGGGTATTTCCCGCTGACATCAGCGGGAACGCCCCCAACGTCAGCAGGAGCTCCAACTGACGTCAGTGGGGCCACCCACTGACGTCAGTGGGCAGTCCTGGCCGCGTCCCGCAAAGGGAAGGCTCCGGGTAGTTGGAGTGAAGAAGGTCACAGGTATGGTTGGGTTAACTAAACTATTGACTAACAGTGTGTTGACATCGTATTCTGGTTGTAATAGTCACTTCCCGCTAGAGTTCCAAGCCAAACATTCTGCTTCACAGAAATACGGAATAATTGGGAACTCTGCTGGTTTAATCCAGTCTCCAGGTGAAGCATTGCTTCCTTTGATCACTGTACTACTCTGCTTTTTCTCCAAGAAGCAGAAGCTACATTTAGCCAGAATGAAAATATGTGTCTCATAAAAGCAGCATTAAGCACAGAAAGACCAATTAAGCATTAGTTGGACCATGCAACAATGACTAGGTTTTGCAGAAACCAGGATAACAGACATTAGAATAGAGAGACAGAGGGAAATCCAGGAATGATGACTTTACAGAGGAGGAGGTAGATAAATGGAATAAACTCGCATCTGATGTGGTAGAGGCAAAATGCGCAGACTAGATGGGCCAAATAATTCTTATCTGACATTGAATTCTATATTTCTAGGACACAGGTCAGGAGACACCAAATGTCCAAACAACAGAATTAATTAAAAAAAAATGCCAAGGGTGAGATTTGCACCGGTTGATCAGGTTTCAGGCTAGTCTAAGTATCATTGTTTCAGGCATTCCAACAATATTCAAATTTTCCACAATGTTTTGAAGATCTGAAACATATGTCTCGTGCCATAAAAATAGTTCACAAAAGAAAATCTGGTTAAAGAGAATTCTAATAGGACAATATCAGTTCTTTTCGGGAAAAAAAACAAAGAAACAAAGTCAGGTAGTAAAATTTATGGAGACAAATAATAACCTGGGGACTGCTGATGCTTTTAAAGAAAATTGTTGAATCAAAAAAAAGGATTTACTAATAAAAAAGAATGTTGCCAGCGATATGGACAAAGGTTATAGTTTCTTCTTTTCACAAAGTATAATTTAAGAAGTAGTTATAAAAGTGAAATATTGCTCGATATGATTGCTTTTAGTTTTTTATGTCAGAAACAAAGTTTAGCTAACATATTCTGTACTTATTTAAAACAAACAGTATCGGGGTTCCACTATTCATAGTAAATTATTATTTAGTATTTAAGACTCATATCAAACCTATGTTTGACTTGCAACTATTTATATAATTATTTTTTTTTGTCTAGAAAATGTATAGTTTGGAAGTGAGAAAAGATGTGGTTTATTAAATTATCTTGCATGAATGGTTTTGCATTATGTGCAGTAGTTAAAGCCTCTTATGTTATTAAAGGGAGCAAGTGGGTTTGTATTACTTGAAGCAAATGAGCAAGAAAACTTACATGTAGTTTTGCATGGTTGTTGCTTTGTGTTCTAAGTGTGGTTTTAATACAGTAAAGCCCTTGTTCTCTACAGTTGTGTATCATGTCTCCTAGACACGTGGACACTAAGGGGCTGTATTAAGCCTTAGCTGATGTCAGAAGCGCTGTACGCAACATCAAACTATTGTATAGTTGTATATTGCTAGTTTTGCAACAATATGTGGTGTGTGTAAGGATGTTTGATGCGGTTTACATTATAAATATTTTACGTGATTACTTTGCATGCTGCATCACCGGTGACATAATTGGTGCTGTGTTCTGATCTCCAAGAGGCTTCCAGGTCACTAGAACTTGCTTCATAAGTAGCAGAGGATAATGAGTAGGTGGATACTTTTGTGAAAAATAGAAATAAATTATAAAGTTGCTAAAGTTTATGTGACTTTTTGGGGACAAATATTACATATATACATTACAACCATAAGACAACGACTGAAGGGTATAAATGTGCAGTGGAACTTCCCCCTGATTCATATCTCCACTCCCTCTCCCTCTTGTCCTGTCCCATATTTATCGCTTTTTACATGTGGAGAGAGACGGCAGATGCAGCCCCCTATTATGTGAGGCTCCAGTTTTCGCAGGAACAATGGGAAAAGATCATTTTATTGACACAAAAATGCACAATAGCAAGCAAAATACAAGATACATCTTACAAATTATCACGTTGACACCATGGTATTCGGTTCTGGTGGATCTTCAAAGGTTTGTGCAGGGGTCACAAAAAAGTGCTGGAGGTGCCAGATGGTGATAGGAGATTACCTTCATATGTAGTGGGCCTGTCTGGTTCTTATAGTATTCTGGCATACAGTTATCCAAATGATTAAGCAGGTCGTTGACTAACCTTCAGACTACGGTGGCTGTTAAGGGGCTTATTGGACAGCTGCCCCTTTCAGCCCACTTTCAAGGGATTACCATATGTTTTGCTTAACATAATGACCCATTTTTGTGCTTTTGGACCTTGCGTGAATTACTATTAGTGTTCTTGTCTATTTTAACACTACTTTTTATGAAATGTTAGATTCCGTTTGGTCACATCGGGTGCAAATTGCAATTATATACTAATATGTTTATTCATATTTGTCAATATCTGTATGAACCCAACTGCTAACCTGTATAACTTAAATATAGCTCACAATATGCAATTTCAAACTTGTCAATGAAAATTAATTCTTGGATACCATTTTGGCCACAGTACTTTTAAATGCAGACAATTTCGTACCTGGTAGTTCATATTCATGACACTGGTTTTCAAATTGACTGTTTAAATTTAGGAAAGTCTCTATGTATGTAATAGGCTCCAGGTACTTTTTAAAATTGGTTTTATCATATATCTTTTGCAGATGTAATTTCCTTTACTGCTGTGATACCCTTTAAAAAGTATATTTATTAATTCTTTCTGGAAATAGATTTTGACAGGTTATGGCTATATACTGTATGATTGAAGGTTTACCTCCCAGTATCCGTGTGTAGATTAACTCCTCAGAGAAAACTAGTGAATTTTGAAGATGAATAGCTGTCATAGTTAGATTACTTGATTGCACTCACATGAGCAGTTTGGTCATTTGTGCCAAATGTTGGATCTGAATCTTTGCAATGAAACTATTATGTGTGTTTGTGGAACTTCAATAAGTTCTTACTAATAAACTTATGGCACAATTAGAATGGCACAATTAGAATGACCTATTCCTAGACATTCATTGGGACTGTATCTGAATTTATGACTTAATGTTTTCAAAACAGCATATTTCCTTAAAATGTCACCATTTGCATGACCTTTGACAGGTCCACTGTGTAAGGATGAACAAAGCATGCATGGCAATTACTCTTTTGTAATTACTCTATTGGACACTACGGTGATAACACAACATTTCAACCTTGCACTAGAATCACTTTGGTTACGTAACTCCAACAGTGTCAAGCAGTGGGCTCACCAAGGTGTGATGCTTAGTAAAAAGACTTAATACTACCAATGGCTGTTTCACGTTGCCTTTTTTTAAAATGTAATAAGTCCATCTGACAGATACTTGGTTCTTTTTGCAATAGAGGGACATACTCATGGGATCATTAAATATTAGAAAATTAAATCCTTACTTACATGAAGTAAACATTCATGGCAAGTATATAGACAATTAAAAGTAAAGACAGCTCTTTGTATACAGTCAGTTACTGGAAACATGAGCAACATATTTTGTATCTCATACATTTTTAATGATGCAGATAGATCAGACAAACATTCACATACTTGGAATAATTGTAATTTTTTTAACTAAAGTTAGTTAAAAAAATTTATGATGTCGCATTCATTGGCACATTATTTTGTCATTAACGTTATGAATCTAAAGATTAATGTAAGGGTCTTTTGTACAAATGAAATACAAACGTTTTAGAAATTGTGCTCCATTGTATTTTTACCAGTGTAATTAAATGGTGGCCAGCCTCTGGGGGGGGTGTATCCCAATGTCATACCAGCATGTTTTTTTAAATGTTCCAGTTGCCACAGGTATCAGGCAAGACTGCATGAATCTACTGATGTCAGTGGAAACAGTAATGTGTTCTTGGCTTATCAAATGGTCACGGGGTTTGGGACCTAACAATGTGGCTTACACAAAAGGTAGCATTATCAAAGGCACAGGAGGACAACAAGGTGAAAGTATGTGGAAGAGCAGATTAGGTACTGTGGCTAAAGGTGAGCGAAACATAACACACAGAACAAGAACACAGGAGCCAGGAGAAAAGAGAAAATTCAACCAGAGACAAACAGGGTAAGGAAAAATTGGATAGGACATACATGGAGAAATATGATACCAATGAAAATATACAAAAGGCATGGAAAATGGCCAAGGATAATGCAAAACAGCGACAAACAAAGTAGACCATGGTGGCTGGATGGATGTTAGCAGCTGGCATATATATGTGGACCAAAAAAAAGGTCCAACTTGTAAGATTTGTGTTACCACAGTCCTGTAGCATCCCCATATGAAAGTGAGGACTCTATAGAAAAGTCACAATGATTGAAGAGTTAAGGAAAACAATGAGCAATCATTTAAAGTTGAAGCACTATATCCAAGACATAGTCCTTTTTCTACACTTTTTCTCAAAATGTTTGGTCTGATGCGTGCTATATTACAAAAAATACGGTATGTGAATATTACTGGAAAAAATCAAGCAATGGGGTTTTACTCTGACTGAATGATAAGTGTGTTCTTCAACCCTGCCTTTGATATGTCTCAAATTAATTGCATTGGTTAATGTATTTTGCTCTTCTCTAATTATCAAATTACTGTCACTTTCAAATCGATGTCTTGCAACATTAAATAGCACATTTTCAGCTACACTGCTGAGAATGCTAAATAACCTCTCTCATTTCAACAGCCACACTAATGTTAGGATTTCCAAAGTACTGTGTCGCAGAAAAATACTGTCTGGCCGAGAAATCTTGTGATTCACTTGAGTGTGGCTAAAGTATGACAATCACATTGCGCTGCTAAAATTAAGAAGGAACTGCATAATACTTGTTTTCAGTCACCCCAGGCAAATCATTAATCATTCAGACATCCTGCAGACCATAAATAGTGAACTTGCAGTTATTTGGATCCATGTGGGAAAATTAATGTAAAGAAAGTTCTTCAGGGAATTTTCTATTATACGATCTCTTATACAACCATAAAAATGAAAAATATATGTATAACACCATAAAAATGTGTTATAATCTATTTATTTACAACCAGACCAAAAACTAGGGAAAAAGTACATTTGTTTTAAGTCAGCTAGTTAATGGTGCATGTATGAAAAAATGTGGGATTATAATTTACATTATATCATATACAACAGCTATGGTTAATGATTTCATTAATGATGTTATTCACCTCTCAGTTACAACAGATAAACTAAGAGTCTTCATACACAAGTATTTAATGTTCCTTCACCACACTGCTCAAGCTGGGGGATAATAGAAAATTATAGTTAGAAATTACTACAGTGCTATCAAAAAGTATTTGTCCTTCACCATTTCTTCTATTTTTTGCATAATTGTCACACTTAAATGAGATCATAAAACTAGTAACTAAGACTTGGATAAAGTGACATCATTGATATAACCATGAATTCTCCTCTCTACCAGAAAATCCTGTATGAAAATACCCGGCAGTTTGTAACCCAAAGTTGCAGTTGAGTTATGCGCCAAGACAATGATCCGAAGCACACAAGCAAGTAAGTTTTTTATGAAGGTGGAAAAATCAGGAAAAACAGATCTGAGTTCACCTCTAGTTCTTTATATATTCACCTGGGTTAGATGATTTTCACAGAAAGTAGGGGAAATGAGAGGTCGTGCAAGTACATGGAAATTTGTGAGGTGTATTTTTGACTGTGCACCATTAAGTTGAAAATACTATGTGCATTAGTTCAGCTGAGAGTGATATGTGGTGTTGTCAGAGTGTTTAAGTTTGTGTCAGCGTGTCTGAGTGTAGTCAATATACCTGAACACTTTATTAAGAAGTTATGGTGTATAATGAAGGTGAGGGGGTGAAGGTGGTGGGGTCATGATGCTGGTGCTGTATTTAGTATGGAGGCAGAACATAAAATAGTAACACAACAAAAACAAAGATAGTATCTGGTGTAGAGAGCGTTCCTCCAAAGACCAACTGGCTCCTGTGGCCTCCGTAAGAGATGGAGCTCCCCATCCTATCACGCTTGCATCTGATTTTAGCATGAAATCCAGTTGAGAACCGAAAATGGCCCAACCATTCCATGACTGCATGTGAAGAAGCCACCAACGGATCTCTTGTCAAACCTCGTCTGTAAGTTGAACCTACTGATTGTTAGATGGAAGACTGGCTTTGAGACGCTGAAGAGCCCAATAATAGAGAGGGCCTGGAAAGATCGCCTGGATAAAAGAATGATAAAAGACCCACCATTCTTGCTAGTCTTCTCAGTGGACAAATCTGAAGACAAGGTAAAGAACAAGTCTCCTTCTTGATATGCACGATTTTTGAAGTCAGAAGGCAGAGTAGAGCCGACACAGCTAACAGCTTCCGATCTCAAAACCCCAAAATATTCTGATTTGGAGACGTTGGTACGTTCACTAGGAAACCCTATTGATGGAGGATGAAGAGCTGGGTCTTGTGAGAACAGAAGAATATTGCCGAGGTATATGATGGAATTCCTCGGGATCGGAAGAACGCCATCACCAGTGGTGAAGCTTGGTAAAGCACCAATGAGCTGGACTGAGGCCGAAGGGAAGACACCTGTACTCCTAAAGTTGATGACCCCATCGAAATTGAAGAAATTTCCGTTGATGTGGATGGATAGGGACTGCCAGGTAAGCATCCTTGAGATCTAGCCTTGTGAACCAATCGTTCTGCTTCATAAGATAGCTGATTATGTGCCCTGGTGTCTTGCATGTATTGCCAAAGGTGATGTGTTTATTGCTCATATTAAATAACCACTTGATTATTTGCACACATAATAGTCATAAATCATTATTGTTATTATTTGTAAAATCAAATGTAATTATAAATCACCAACACAAATGGAAATGGGGTTAGGAAGACAAAGGAAGCTTGTTCTCAAAGCAATGTTCATGAAGTTTGATGTGGAGTTTAGTGCTTTGTACACTAAACAGAAAAATAAGGTGCTGCACAAAATTTACAAAAGGCACCACAATATGTGTGAAAATTAAACAATACTTAAATTTATCTAAGTGGACTCTTCAAAAGGTTCCTCTGTTGGAAAGTCCATGGAGCTCCTTCTGGAGAAAAACACATCCCAAGAATCCCCTATGGACGTACTGGTACGTCCTGCCCTTCTTGCAGCGGCAGGGACACATCCCAGACTGGACTCCCCCCTGACAGCAAAAGTCAGCATAGCTAACAGCTTCCGGCACATAAGCCGGAAAACTGTTACATTTTTAAATGCCGATCGGGCATTCCCTTCTGGGTTGCGTCACTGCTGATGTCACCTGGAAGGTCATCTGAGGACAGGATATCCCCTGCAGGGTCCTGTCCTCCGATGAGGCACAGACTCTGTGAGCTCTATGCAAGTCCCCACAGATAGGATAGCAGGAATGAGAGTGAGAAACCATGTTTCTCACCCTCCTCCCATGCTGAAACACAAAACGAAGGGAAAATGATTAGTGATTTTAAAAAATAAGAAATAAATCACTAAAATAATAAAATAAATAATAATTATAGTTTTTACTAAATTACTAAATTTCTCATCCTAAATTTTCAGCTAATCATCTAACTATGGTATCAAAAGAAAGCTCAATCTCGCCTTGAAAAAAACAATATATAGTTTACATGAGTACACTATTCAAAGAAAAAGAGAATAATCGCTGAACCAACATACCGCAAAAATGGCAAAATTGCTCCGGGACTTGAGGTACCAAAAAACTCCTGGGATTGAAGGGGTTAAATGATTTCCAGATAACCGTCTTATAAATAAATTCTGTGTATTCTATATATTCTTGCCATGTATATCAATCCTTTACTATACATTATTTATTTGCATTATTATGTATGTGTATTGAAAAATAGGATGCAATGGGATATATATTAAAGATGTGGCCGTATGTCAGTTGATATCACACACAATAAAAAAGATTTTATATTTTACAATAACCTCTTTTTATTTTTGGATCATTGGTTGAGTGGAGAGACTGGCAGGCTAAGGCAGGGTTACAATAGTCAAGGTGGGAGATAATGAGTGCATGGACAAGAGCCTTAATGACATCTTATGTTAGGAAGGCTTGAATGCAGGAAATATTTTTAAGATGTAGGTGGCAGATTTGTGAGACAGAGTCAAGGGTGACACCAAGGCAGTGAGTGTGAGTTTTAGGAAATGTGCAGACATTCAGTTAGAGAAGGAGGTAAGGCAGGTACAGGATCATATAGGGAGAGAGATCAGGAGAGGATAAAAAGATCTGGGTGTCATCGTCATACAGGTGGTATTGAAACCAAACGGTTGAGATTAGTTTGCCAAGTGAGGTAGTGTAAAATGATAACAGAAGGGGTCCTAGAACTGAACCTTGTGGTTGGACAGGTGGAAATAAAATCATGAACGCCATATTAAGTGACAAGAGAGAATGGGTTTAGTGTTGAAGAGGGAGAAGAGTTTAGTATATCCAAAGGTGCTGAGTCAGAGGAAGGGCAAGAGGGGGGCTGAGCATATATTTTTACATTGTTCACATTTTTTAAATTGTATTACCGAAGTATGTGGCAAAGTCAGAAGGAATAGGGCTAGTGGAAGAGGTAGTTATTATAGGGCAAAGAAGGGAATGGAAAGTACTAAAGAGGCATTTATTGTTATGAGACAGGGGGTAAATGAGGGATGTGAAGTAGATTTCTAAGGTAAAGTTAGATGAATTTATAGTATAGGAAGTCAGACATAGAATGAGACTTCCACAAGCCACGTTCAGCAGTGTGGGGACAACTTCAAAGCTGTCAAATTAGTGTCATGTGCCAGGGTTGGAAACGTCAGCGACATGAAGAGTGGGTAGTAGTTGGGGCTACATCCTCAAGAGCAAATGTGAGGATGGATTTAAAGTGAGAGGTAGCAATGTTAGGACATAACGTGTTTGAGATGGGAGAGATGCGAGGGAGTAAATTGGTTGGGAATTACTGAAGATTAACAGAGCTAAAGCCTCTGGTTAGGCAAGGATGTTGGGGGGAAATGGAGTTGGAGGCAAAGTGAGAGACCTGGATAAGAAGTGCTGGTAAGAGAGAGGGGGAAAGGGGAATTTGAAAAGTTAGTGAGATAGTACTGTCAGGCTCCACCCTACTCAGCCTGTAGTATTCAAAACTTTGTTATGCTCATGTTGTTTTACAACCACTAGTGGCTGCCCTTCTCACTCTGGAGCACTCAGACCTTATGATTGCAAGCAGCTGTGCCTTGTTACCTGTATTGAACCTGCCTATATAAACCTGCCTTTCAGTCAGGGCCTTTACATTAATGTGTTTGGACTGCTCTGGCTCTGGCCCTGACCCTGTACCTGACACTGACCCTGACCCTGAATTGTTCCTTCCATGTGCCCTGCCAGTGGGCTTCCTGCCATGTACCCTGCCAGTGGGCTTCCTGCCAAGAGACTTATTACTTATAGTTGTTTGTCCTGCCATCTTCCTCAATACAGACTGTATGATAATATTCTGTCTGTGGTGTCTCTCTGTACCTGTCTGTGTCATCCCTCAGCTAAAATGCCAGAACCCCAAGTATCCCCTGCGACTGGGCTCCTACCCGACCTGCTTACCCGGTTCGTGCTAAAAAAAAATAAATAAACAAGGTCCAAGGTCATTGTAAGTAGGGGATTTAGTGTGCTGTGTAAAATGAAAAGATGAGGTGCTGTAGAGAGGCCACAGAATTTAAAGGCATGACTACTGGGATGTTGACTTTCCAAGGATGACAGAATTGAAAAACAGAGGAGAAAAAAGTGGGGAAGCCTTGAAGAGGAGTGGTCAGGGAGGGCCAGGGAGTCGATATTCAAGAGCAATGCGTAAATTAGTAAAAAAGACATACTGTATGCTAACTCCATTCAGTATAAGCAACTAGGTGAGATCACTTGTTAAATGAGACAGGAGAAACTCCAATAATTTAAGAATTCTTGTACTTATTTGCATGTAGTAGAGTACACTGAGCCCATTCAAAATAGGACTAGAGTGATCCTTTAAAAAAGCCCTGGTTATTTGGGCAAGTAAATTACTGGAGCTAGACATAGTGGCGTGATTTAGTTGAATGTTTCATTACATTTTATTAATGCCAGCAGATTCTGTAGATGTATTATCAAAGGGCATAATACAAAATCACCAATAGCATTAAAATGTACAGTATACAAAATAAACTATAATATGAACGCATGCTGGTAAAGAAGGAGAGGTAAATCTCTGATCTTGCAATCCATTAGGAAGTTCAGGGTTAAGTAGAGAGCAAACCTTCCCACTTTGGGATACATACATACCATTATTTCACTGCCACATAAATTGTACTCCCTTTTAAGAATAATATCTAATCCACACTATTTGCTCTTTGAGATTTACATACCAGTATCAGCTCGCATTTTCACCAATTTATTTTATTTTTTGGAACTTTTTCAATATTGTTTGTATAATAAACTTGGATATTACATTTTACAGATATACAACAAATCAGACTACTACTATGTGATAGTTATATATAAATGCAAATGCATCAAAATGTAAATGTCTTTGTTTTTATGGCATTTTCTCTCTATAGTAAGAATGCATTTTCATTTATTACACATAGCAAATATTATTTTAATTGAATAACCCTAAATATGTTGTGTTCTCAGATTAAATTGTATCATAAGTCATGTTCTGCAAAGTAAGCACTAATGTTGCTCTGAATTGCTCCTTCAAATATTTTTTCCATAAACCGCACGATCCTTAGTAATCATCCAAAGTAAGAAAGGAAATGTAATATATATATTTGCCGATAAAAAAAATCCAGTACGTTTTCAGTGAGCACATTTATGACAAGCACAGCAAAACTCTGGAGGCACTAGAGAAATTTTGCTAGCTGCTGTAAATCGTACCTACGCAGAGTGTGGATCATGCCTATCACAAAATATAAATTTTTCCCTTACAGATTAGCCTATGGGGAATTATCTCCATGACAAATGCACATAATGTAAATCTTAGAAGATCAAAAGATTTCTTCTAAAACCCAGGCTATCCTCATTTGCCATTTAATGTCTTCAAGCTTCGGACTTGCTGTTTCCTGCTACTTATTTCAAACTAAAGCTACTTTACAAGTATGTTTTCATACACACAATCAGCAAGAATATAGGTACTGGGGCTGTTTGATGTTATTTGAATTATGAGTGTGCAATCTGTTAGACCAACCTTCTGGCACTTAGATTTTTTTTTATCAGATTACATTTTTTATATCAGTTTTAAAACAAAAATGGATATCATGTGATTCACGGAGACATTAATTAAAAGATGTTTGGAGTGTTTTTTTTATATAACATGAATCGATTAATTGATATATACCGTATTTGCTCGATTATAAGACGACCCTGATTATAAGACGACCCCCAAAATCAAAATATTAATTTAGAAAAAAAACAAAAAGCCTGAATATAAGACTGCGCTATAGGAAAATAGCTTTACTAGTAAATATTAATTCATGTAAACTATTTTTTCTTATTTAATAAAAGCTATGATTGAGAAAAATCTATATTTTTTATTTCCTTTTATTTGCCAACCTGCCCCTCCCCAGTTATGCACATCTGCCCCCAGGCTTGCCACTCTGCCCCATGATGTGCCTTTTAACCCCCTATTTGCCACTCTGCCCCATGATGTGCCTTATACCCCCCCTATTTACCACTCTGGCATATAGGGAGTTAAAAGGCATATCATGGGGCTGAGTGGCATATAGGGGGTTAAAATGCATTTCTGGAGGTATATATATATACCTCCAGAAATGCATTTTAACCCCCTATATGCCACTCAGTCCCATGATATGCCTTTTAACCCAGCATGTACTGGCTGCCTTGGCTTGATAGGAGTGTGATTGCTGTTAGCAGTTTTATATATATATATTATATATAACTGCTAACAGCAATCACACTCCTATCAAGCCAAGGCAGCCAGTACATGCTGGAACCTGGGGATGATGGGAGTGTGAGTACAGCCTCCCTATGTCATGCTACCACCCCCACCCCCCCTTACACATCCATGCTATCACACACACACACTCATTCACAAACATTTAAATACTCATTCATTCCATTAATCACACATACTTTACACATTAAACACACATACTTACCCAAAAACCCTCCCCCACCCCCTTACCTGAACTGCAGATCTCCCACTCGCAGACTTCTGCAGGGGACCGGCTGTGTGAGCAACTTCTCTGGCCCCGCCCCCAGAGAAGGGAGGGGGGGAGGCAGTGCTGCTAGCTTCCTGTTTTCCGGCTGCAGAAGAGACGCTGCTCGCGACCGAAGCACCGGTGAGCAGCCTGGCCCCAGCAGACATCTTTGAGGTCTGATTACAAGACGACCTCGATTATAAGACGAGGGGTATTTTTCAGAGCATTTGCTCTGAAAAAAACCTCGTCTTATAATCGAGCAAATACGGTATTTATTGTTTTATATAGTGCCATCAAATTCCGTAGCGCTATACAATGGGTAAACAGGACATAACAAGTAGTATGTAACATAACAAATTGACTTACAGAGACAACAGGTGAGGAGGGCCCTGCTCAAACGAGCTTACTATCTATTCCGACCAACCGCCGTCACGGGATGGGAAGGTCGGTCCCGGGAACTCCTCTATGGGCAAATCTCAGGTTGCCCGTCAATGCAGGAGTTCCCGGAAGGGTTCCCTTACCTGCCGTTCGGTCCGTCCACTGGGACGCAGCTAATCCTCCTGGGTGGTGCCGTTGACGTGATGGACGTCTGGAGGCATGGTCTTGATGCAGCTTGTTGCTTTCTGTTTGGCGCCAGATTTAAAAATCCTTGCTGTGCTTTCACAGACACCCTGTTGTGGTCTTCTAAATGTGTACCTGAGATTACTGCCGATTCCTGTTTTTGACCCTTGCCTGCCTGACCTCCCATTTACCTAGTGATTCTGTGCTTTTGCCCATGCTTACTGTGTACCGACCCGGCTTACCTGACTACCTGCTCCTGTGTACCGACCCGGCTTATCTGACTACCTGCTCCTGTGTACCAACCCGGCTTGTCTGACTACCTGCTCCTGTGTACCGTTCCGGATTGCCTGACTATCAGCTCCTGTGTACCTGTTTTTCATACTCAGTACTTACCTGCTACCTGTATTCACAGACGCTGTCTCGCTGTTGGGATCATCTAAGTCCTGGATTACCGCTGTTGGGTCTTCTCCATATACAGCAGTTTTCTGGGCAGAATAGCTCCTGCGGTGAGTACCTCTAGTGATGCAGACGGTACCTTTACCAGGACCTTTAAAATTCTGGTGCCAAAGCTGCTGCGTAGAGTGTACCGCGTATTAACCCCTTCTACAAAAAAACAGCAAAAAACAAAGACGAGGAATGTACACGAATATTCACCTGAACCAAACACAGGAAAGGGAGAATACTCGTGGAAAATGAAGATTTTTTTCCCCACAAAGATGAACACGACGACGAACACGAAGAGTTGGCCTGCGCCCCAGTCTACTTCCTAGTATATACTTACCTTAACTTTGCCAGTGCCAGTTAAAAGAAAAAAATTATAATACAAGTGTATCCCGATGATGCACACCATCATAATAATCAGTACACTTTGATAGCCTTTTCCAAAATCGATAAAATTGTCTGGGCCTCTTCAGCCCTCATCAACATGAACTAAACACACATCTATCAACATGGAAATTCCAGCAAAATTTAGCTATTCCCAATATGGAAGGTATCTATATACTAAAGGCAGGAAAATGCATGCTTTTTCATGCTTTTGTTGAAAACAAAATATAGGTTTTGTTATGGAAATGTAAAATATGTTTTGTGAAAAAATGCCACCTATCTCTACTTTTATAAAAGCAAAGAAATCAAAAATACCTATTTAGCAGATCAGGTTACAACAGCCATAAAATGTTTTTCAGCTTGTGTATTCACTGATAATGCAGATATGACAGAACTTGAGTGATTTATATATCTGTAAGCAATTTCCTGGACAAATGTTGAACATTATAAGTCTCTGCTACTTTCTTTCATACATGGTAGTCAAATTGACAAAATAGTTCTGCAAGGTAGATGTTAATATTTTTAAATGTTTTTAATGTAATGTTTGCGATTATTATTACTATTCAGTAGCCTCTTTCAAGTAAACACAACATTCGGGGGTGTTTTTCAAAGGTTGAGGTCCCTGACTCCTGCTGGACTCACCTTTAATCTACAGCAGCACTATGTTAAGGATTAAAAAGATGTCCAGACTTCATAATACAATGAATACATCTAGCAGCATGCTACGGGACTGAATTTCTCCAAGAATGGACCATTTTGATTCATTGATCCCTCAGAGAAAGGAAGGTGATATGGCAGAAACACTGGGTAGTAGGGCACTGGAAGTGGGTAGGCAAGACAGTAGATATTGGCACATCTCCAGCTCCACTGCACAGAACACTGAATTTCCCCCAAAATCAGCAAAATATTTAAAGAATTGATTCCTTAGCGTGAGGAAGGAGATTGAGCCTCTTTGTACAGGACTGAATTTCTCCAATATTGAAATGAAAGAATTGACCAATGACCATCCCAGAATAAGGAAGGAGATTGAGGAGCAGAAGCAGTAGTAGGAAGGCACTGGGCCTGGGCAGGTGGACACCGGTAGATGCAGCCCCTTGGTGCAGAACCAAATTTCCCCAATATAAGTAAAATAGCAAGGGAGGAGATAGAGCATGAGCACAACCTCACTCACTTTGAATTTTGAGTGCTGGATAATTTGGTAAGATTGACTGCCAAGAAAGCCATCTGCTCTACCAGATGTGGGGAGAGCTGTGTACTCTGGGAGTTGAGTATCTTGCCTGTTGCAGAAAAAACCCTGCAACCCTGCAACCCTGCTTTGACACTGGTGGGTGGGCATGAAAGTAACTGCAGGGTCACTAAGAGGCCTTGCCAGACAACAGCTTTCTGGTCCCAACACTCCAGGGCCAGTACTAGTAGGTAGTGGCAGTTGATGATCAGAGCATTTGCTCTGAAGAAAACATGTCTTATATTCGAGCAAATACGGTATATAGCTGATAGCTGTTATATTTATTCCTTACTATTCCTTACTATTTAGCGATAGATTCTTAATTTGTGTATCAATGCTTAATTTCATTTAAATTTAAATTATGCAAACTTCAATTGTATTGGAAGAATACATTGCTTTTTTAATATAAACATATATCTATATGTGTGTTGTCATGTTATAAATTCCCCTTTTGTTTGTTGTGCCACCTATGTCCATCATTTGCTGTATGGGCCCCACATATACATCTATGAATGATGATTTGCATTGTTTATATACGTGTAAAATAAAGACACACAGGCTGTCTGCAGTGTGTCAAAAAATATTTTACTTACAATAATAATGGTTCATAATTGCAAAGCATCATCCACTACCTTGATGTTTCTCTTCCCATGGATTCCTACCTGCCGTAGGCATGACAAGTGAGCAGTTTTTTCTGCCCTTAACATTTTAAGTATAAGGGTAGGTGGTGACTTATCTCCTAGCTTCATTTACCATGAGATCTAGCAGCTGCTTGAATCCATGTGATGCATTCAGCATTGTATAATAGTTCACTTGAAGGTCTTTGCACAGTTCAGACATGTCAGCTGAGTAACTTCAAGCAGTGCAAGGACATGTAATTATATTGGCCCCAGGCAGAAACCATTCTGAGAATGCTTTGTTTCCACATTCTAGTCCAATCATAGGCCTGCATGCAGAAAGTAACTCATAGAATGCCGTAATGGGTGACCAAAAATATGTGGAAAAAACTAAAACGGATAGGCAGATCAAGTCCAAACAGAGACCCACTTAAACTGAAATGAAATGCTATGAGTAGAACACCTTGCTGAATGTTATACGGTACTTATGACAGGTCAAATCCCAATTCTTTCAACCTGTTTCACAGGTAATTCTGAGCTATCTTTAAAAATGCCGGTGCTCAGTTATATGCACTTCCCAAAGAATGGTTTATGTATCTCATTGTACAATGAGATTGTACACAATCCAGTTGGATTTTAAAAGAGACTAAGAAAATGATTTCCCAAAGACAATAGTTGAACCTGCAAGACTGCAGGCTTGCCGACTTTGTTTTAATTGTTTATGCTAACTTGTTTTAGCACGACCCAGATCTCAAATAATAAAATCTCTGTTTTGATTCTTATGAGAAGACAAGGCAGTCGTCTTCTGCTGAAGCTAACTTATGAGCCGATGCCAATTATTGTTCCATTAAAAATGTAATTACCCTAACACATCTATCACAGAAGAAAAATAAATATTTGATTCTCATTGATGAAAACATTTTTATACATTAGACACGCAAAAGTAAAAAAAGATCTTCACTAATTAGTATTTCATTGATGGAAGCCGGGTCTGACTGTCCAAGTGGGCCGCTGGCCAATGAGCATTCCATACTTACCCTTATTGCCAGCAGATTGGGTCCTGTAGTATGCAGCCAACGGAAACGCACACGATCACACACTGTGAAAGTAGAAAAACTTGCGGCCAAGCACACCCAGGTGCAAATGCATATGTTATTTAGTAGCTGCTGCCCTTAAAGTGCTAGAAATGCTTTTTTTCTCCAGTCCAGCCCTGGACCGGGCTTGTTTCCATAAATCTTTGGACAATTCAGAAACAAAATCATTATGTCAAACCATGTTAGTTCAAATGTGGGATAGTTGGATAAATCTAAACTGGATCTTAAGAAAAGATGCCACCAGATTTTGGGCTGCCAAATTTGCGCAGACCTTCTCACACATCTCCCATAGTTATTAAGGACTGAAACATTTTGAGGCGCATAAGAAAACCTCAATCTGGGTTACGAAGATAAACACTGGTGACACTCATGAAAATCATCCTTGCATCACTGACTTCAATTTGCTATCACTGATTGGCTCCTTGGAGCAGCCATTCTGTGGAGAGAAACATCAGGACACAGAGAGGATGGGAATTTGTGAAATCAACACTTCTGGTAATATACTGATATATTTATATTAAAGCAGCCAAATAATCACTTTTCCACTATCAACCCAAAGCCCCCCGTAAAATGACAAATAACTGTGACACTTCAGGATTGTAAGCTTGCGAGCAGGGTTCCCTCTACTAGATGTATCGATTTATCTTAGTACTGATGTATTGTAAGAAACACTGTTTAAATTGTTGGCACTGTATAAATAGAAGTTAATAATTATAATAATAATAATAATAGTATTTTTTGTTATATTTGTATCATATTTTTTGCAATTATTTATCTAGTTTTTAATGTTGGAAAATATATGTTTCAGGTTACATATTATCAGGTCCTGCAATGTTATGATTGAAGTTTGTGGCAAAAATACTCTAAAGCTATTTTTTTCCTTTCTTCCTGTCTAGGAATTCCAAAAATGTTTGTGTTTTTTTTCTTCTTAGTTTTGACTAAGTGGCATCTAACTTAAACAGAATTTCTGCTGGCATGGTTAGTGTTTAAATAGATACAACACTGTGTGTCCTTTGATAATTATTGTTGACGTCATTAATTACCAGGGTATTGGTTGGCTGGGGGGTGTCTGTCCAAACTGTTTACCTAAACTGATTCTAATCACCAAGACCTAATCACCAAGTACAAATAAACAAATACATTTAAACCAAATCTTATACCAAGTTTTTTTTATATTATAGCAATAGAATTTGATGATGAAGTTGTTTTTTTGGCTTGGAATTTAAAAGGCAGATGATGGTTAAAAAATAAGTGAAGAGTGTAAGTGAAAGTTCAAAAATTCTCAGTTTAATTGATAACTCTCAGGTCCTACATATGACTAGCCTGTCAGAAAGTGGTTGGACATTTAAAAGAACAGTCAAAAACATACTTTTTCCTTTAGGTTGCGTGTTTTTTAAGTTTCTCCTACCTAAAACTTGCTCGATAGAAATACCTGCGATCTTCTGAGCTCCAGCTACCCAGAGCTTTTCCTATAGGGATGCTGCACTTGCCCTACTCTGGGCAAGAGAGTGATGGTTGACCATGCTAACTTCCACTCAAAACTATCTGGGACTGGCCCCACCTCACAAATAGTTGGTCACACATCGACAGATGCCTAGCCCACCTGCTTGTGAAGCCACTTCCCCAGAAGAGGAAGAGTTCAAGGTAGCCTACCCTGGGAAATTCCCAGTTAAGACAATGCAGTAATGTTATACCTATCATTCTATCTATCTATCAATGTTATACCTATCAATCTATATATCCATTTCCCAACCTTTTTTAATATAATGGAATGCCCTTCTGTGTCTAGCTTATTCCCAAGATTCTTCCAAAAAATGAGCTGTAATTTTTTTTCTGACTCATTACAGGGTAAACTGACTCACTAAGTGCTGTTAAATACCAAGTCCATAACCCATAACCACCATCACCTGGAGAAACATAGCTAACCCATTAAATCACATTGTTAAACACATATTGCATATCTGTTTCATCGCGGAGGTCATGCCCAATCAAGCAGCGTTTTAAGTGCCTCCGGCATTTACTATCTAAGCATTATTTGATACTTCTCATTATGTTGGCTATAAGGGATAGATTCCAATACGTGAAGAGTCTTCATGTAGAATATCAGCTGTAACTGTCACTGCTACAATAGTCCATTTCTCTGTGTGTGGTTCCAAACATTACCACTCTCTTTTCTTTTACTAGTTCGTGGCTTAAGAAGTTTGGCGAAGCATGTTACAGAGAAGACAGAACAAATTCTTCTCTTGCCTGCAGTGACATGTAGATGCTGTATGGAGAACAAGGTCTTAGTGACAGGTTCATGGAAGCCTGAGGCAATGTATCCTACATGCGGGTAAAAGGTAAATTTGCAACCTGTAGTTTGTGTTAAATGAAATTGTATAATATGTGAATAGCCAGGAATCTAAAGACCAGCAAATACCATGTTTGTGGAAGGGATACTAAAAAATGTGTGATACTTAACAGCTCTTCATAAAAGAATATCTTAAAAGAAAGCAGCACAATATCAGAGGGTACAGTGGTAATGTTGGCCACCTGTCTCGCTTCTTGCAGGGAAAAGGTGAAGGACCTAAAAGGTAAAAATCTTAACGTATTTAACAATTATGTTTGTTTATAATATATGTATACTAGTAGGATGATAATGGTCCCATCAACTTCCATATCCGCATCTAATCTAATCTGTGTGGAGTGGTTCCAGGGCCTGTTCTCTTGATGTCTCAGCAGTAGAAGGTACTCCACTTGCTGTCCATCAGTGTTAGCGAATAAAAGACAGCTGGGAAAAGACTTATGTGAGGATGGCTATGGAGTCCCAGGTTGCTGTACTTGTTTATCCAGGGACCTGGGCTTTACAGGACATATGTACAGTAGGGGCACGCGTATGCTGGGAGAGCCCAAAATAATAAAACACAGAGAGAGATCCAGCATAACTATTTGTTGGAAGTGGTAGGATGTTTGGTGAAAATAATAGTAATAAAAATAATTGTAATAGTATGAGAGTATGAGATAACAAATGGAACCTTTGAAATTTATTTTATTCAACTAAGTTTTCTCTAACGAACCAGTAATGTGATGTCCTTTGAAGGAATTTACTACATACTTAGTATAAACCAAACAAGTTCAGAAAAAAATAGATTTCATTTTACCTGCATGAGAAATCAGAAGGTTCTGAAGTGGACTTTTACAGTAGAGGCTTTTCTGCAACAGACATAATTTTTAACCTGACATCGGAGCACCGGACTATGGATGTATACAAGAGTGAACATGTACAGAACAGGTGAAAATTGTATGTTGCTCAGGGCCCTTCCCACAGTATGCAAACATTTGAGAAGGATCCTGAGATTATGTTTAATGTCATTGGGACTGTTGATCATGAGTAGTTTATTTCAATTATTTATATTTAATTATCACCATGTTCAAATATTGCCTGAAGTAACCTCCTGGTGAACTTGAGCAAAATGGCTGAGCTTCCAGGCACATCCTCACCCCCAATCCTTTAATCGGGGAGAGGATGTCATGAAGCTCCAACATAGTGTCCAGGAGCCCACAATTATGACATAGATTTGCGGAGAAACATTTCTGCACCCCCTTTTCTGCACATATTTATCTGCATTATTCTAGAATCTCTGTGGACTTCCACAAAATGGATGGGTTATGGGGACCTCCAATGGGGGGACACAGTATGTTGGGAGGCTCTGCCCTTTTGCAAACGTTTGCCAGGAGCCCAGGTTTACAGAGAAAGGGATGAAGAACAAAGACACGAGCAGAGTGGATATAGAAAGAAGACAGAAGGATAAGAAGAGGTAAGAAACAGAGCTGTGGAAAAGAGGACATGAACATGATAGTGGTTGGTGAAGGAGAGAGAGAGAGAGAGAGAGAGAGAGAGAGTGAGACTGTGTGAGAGAGTCAGACTGTGTCAGAGAGTCAGACTGTGTCAGAGAGAGAGAGAGAGAGAGACTGTGTGAGAGAGTGAGACTGTGTGAGAGAGTGAGACTGTGTGAGAGAGTGAGACTGAGTGAGAGAGTGAGAGAGAGAGAATGTGAGAGAGAATGTGAGAGAGAGTGAGAGTGTTAGAGAGCTTGAAAGAGTAAATGAGGGTGACAACAAATTTTGTTTGCAAATGGAAAAAAAGCCCTCTGAATTTCATCCAAGCTAAAGGGCAAGAAACTAAACTCATTGTCCGAAAATGAATGGTCCAGAAACTGTCTTTTTGGGTCCATTTAAACAAGCTTATAATATATTTTCTTTCACCTTTTTTAGGAGTCTTAAAAAATGGTTGTTTAATGTGTACAAAATAAAAGTTTATGTTTATGATGATTTTAAAAATTCTTATTTTAAAAGTTATCGTAAATCATTTTTGTAACAAATTAAAAAAGCCTGTTACCATTTTGTGTTTATTTGTGTATTTGGCTTCACTTAGCTCTAAAAACTCTAAAAACAGGGTTTGTTTTATTATTATCACATCAGTTGTTCATTGTCGATTTTATGGTAAACATGCAATCAGATATGTGAATAACATCTTTACATAGTGGTTCTCAAAATATGTTGCAAAGCAGAAGGCATACAAGGTATCTGGTAAGGATTTATATAAACAAAAATAAATGCAATCTGAAAAGGAGTAACTGGCTTTAATCAAGCTGCATTTTGCTTACAGTTTAATGCTACGGCTTTACTGTATATTCACTGAACCTTTTACTCATTTATCATATGTAACCTATTGCTGGTTTTTGTTTGATTTTTGTTTTCCTGACAAACAATGCACAATTTAAATAACTAGAAAGATACTTTCCAAGTGAGTAATTGATTTTGGGTCATACATGGCACTTGATTGTGAGATTCAGGCCCAGACTTGCCAACTGGCCCATTTGGCAAATGCCCAGTGGGCTGGTGGCGATAGGGCCGCAAACTTATTGATACTGCCACCCAAAGCAGCAGATCCTGCAGTGTGCGGCTGCCGGCTGGCAATGCTAAAGAGTTCACCAGCTACAGAAATGGATACTTTACAGGTTATAAAAATACAAATATTTTGGAACTATAGTCATAGTACTACATTTGCCAGGTAAACGGGTTGGTTATTGTCTCTAATAAAACCTTATAGACTTCTTTTACTTCAGTGTTAAATATTTTTTTTTCTAATTTTTAGATGTTTAATATTTTATATTTTTAACACAAGCATTTATTTTAATGCTTGATGGCTTCAGTCTCCTGATCTTAGGGACTTCTGGCAGTCTAGTTCCAATTAACTTCTGTCTGCATTAACAGCTCAATTACTCAGTCTTCCTGATAGCTCCTTATGCTAATTAAACAGCATCTTGGCAATTTAGAAGACGTCCTTGGTGGGCCTACTTTGCTAACCACTGCTTTAGCCATAGAAAATATCCATACATTACAAATTGAACCATGAAAGAAAGATGCATGCGCTGTTAAGGTAGTTATAGTAAAAGGACATTAAAGTGACACTTTACAGCCTCAGTGTGGATGAAGTGTAAATGGTGTGTATGGGTCCCTGGGGTGAAGCATTTGTACAGTAGGTTGGGGCAACAGTTTTCATGATCTAGTCCAAGACTTTGATGAAACCTTTAACGTGCAGAAAATGGGCATTTAACCTCCTTCGAGCCACAGAATAAGGGAGACTGCTGAGGGGAGGAGAAGTTCATCTGTGCTTCCAGGGCAAGGAAACACCCTGAAAAAAAGAAATCCCTGTGCCAAGTGTGGCATTACCTGGCTGGACCTGTGTATGCTGTCTGGGGGTGGTCTCCCAGAGCACGTAGAAGTAATAGACCAAAGTGCTGAGCCAAACCTTTTTAATATTAAAATATAAAAATCTGTAAATGAAAAACTGATATATATATATATATATATATGTTCAGGGCACACATTTCTTCTCTGCCATTGGTTATTGCATACTGATGTTCCACCAAGCACTGTAGCATTCAACCAGGCTGATCCAGGAAGACTAACCCACGGGGCAAGCCCATCACCCATATGCGCTACTCTCCCTTGCTCATCATCGGCTCCTCCATAATCCAACTGCCGTAAACCAGATATCCAAGCCAACGGAAATCAAGTGGACCCCATTATTCTTTTAAATCCCCTGATCCAGGTTGTCGAACTCCAAAACAGTAGGACAGGCTGTTAATATTGGGCCACACCAATATGTACCGAGGTAGACCAGCCACCACTGCAACATATTGGCCTTTATAACCAAAATAAGTTCCCTCTGTGGAATTGTGCAGAGATCACTTCCCTCATGTGTATCACCAGAATGTGAGGCCCCATTCATTAAGCCATAGCTCTCTTTTACATACTCCCTGTAGTTCAGGTATAGATCAAATAAACAACACATGGGAACAGCACTGCAGGTATTGATCAACTCAATAAGACATACAAACCCTGTATTTGTGGGTATACATAAATAATGTATGTAAACATAGCATAGCAGATATAGATGAACAGAATAACACACAAACCCAGCTTTGCAGGTATAGATCAATTGGAATTCAAATAAAAACTCAGCATTAAAGGTATAGATAAAACCCCCTAAATTACAGGCATAGATCACAGGTCTCACCCCAAATGTCAGCCCACATAAAACCTGACCAGCACCCAAATTACACACATAGGACATGTCATCTTTGTCCCCAAACAGCCCAGCATGAGTCAACATTGTCCCCAAACAGCCCAGTGTACGACATCTTTGTCGCATAAACACGCTACCTGTGCCATCTTTGTCCCATAAACACCCTGCCTGTGCCATCTTGGTCCCCAAGGCTTAAACACTCTGCTTGTGCCATCTGATACACACAAACACTTTTACAGTCACTCACTAATTCACACTTTTATTCACATAATCCAATCACTCACTCTTTCACACAAATCATTTACACATATTCATTAATGCATTCTCACAAATTCATTGATTCTCTCACTCATTCAGACAATACATCTGCACATTAATTTATACTCTCACTCATTCAGACAATTCGTACACACATTAATTTATACTCTTACTCATTCAGACAATTCGTACACACATTAATTTGTGCTCTGACTCATTCAGACAATTCATCCACACATTAATCCATACACATTCTCACTCTTTAATTATTTAAATATTCCTACTACCCTCCTTTCTCACTATCTACCCCCTCTCCCCCCTTTTCTATCTACCCCCTCTTCTTATTATCTACCCTCTCGTGCCGGCACCGCGACCAAAGCAGAGGCCTTGCGGAGGACAGTGAGGGGCGCCAAGCGGTTGCTGAAAACTTATTCCTGATCGACCTTTTGGCGCCTCCTCTCTCCTCCCTCTCAGCTGCAACAAAAATTGCGGTGTTTCAATTGGGATGGCACACGGTGGGTTACAGCATGATGTAGGGGGGGCATGCCAATGCCACTGGCACCAAGAGGATGACCTGGTAACAGAAATATGTGAAACCCTCTACCCATCTGATCTGTCTTACTCCATTAATAAACTACAAATTGAATTACCACGTCTACCACCTGCATTCTTCCCCGCTTCTTTTTATTACAGCTATACGTAACACACCAAAGAAAGCTAAGGAGAAAGTTAAATAGGGAAAATATAGCCAGATGGTGCATATCCGGCACCCCGTGCCACTGACAATATCCCTGTAAAGCCTACCTTACCGTAAACACTTTGATGACAGAATAACCACACAATTTAAACCAAGCCACCAATACAGACGCTATTCTTTTCACGCCAGGGGCCCAACCCCATCAGCTACAAGGAGTACTGGCAGCATACCCATGCAGGGTGCGGGGTTACCTGTAGCCTCAAAGAATACACTCCACCTAGTCCAAGCGTTCTGATTCACTACCCAGGTTATGGAACCAGTGCACACATCTGGTGCTAGCTCTAAAAACTGGTCACATTGCTGCTGAAACAAAGAATCAAACATAACAGTACTAACCTACACAACAATGGAATAAGTGGGGGTGGGGCAGAAACATGTTAATCATATATATGACACTCAAATTGTCTTATAAGAAACTAAGCTTCTCATTGCAAACCTCAGGCCCCTAAATTGCCACTGTCAGCAATATAGGAAACAATGCTAAAAACCCAAGATTTTTTGTGAAGCCCAAATCAACCGACTCTGCTGGCTATGACTCAGCACACCACCTACCCTTGAAAATAAGGCCAAAAACCCACTTTACCAAATGTCCAGTTTATGATTGAAGAATGGGTCATCCAAAATCGAACATTTGCCATTAAAAATTAAAAAAAAAATTTTTCAAAAAATTAAAAATTCCTCCCACACCCTCAAGTCATCCCTGTTCTCAATTGATACGCACCGTACCAAGAGAAGGGCCCTGTAGGCAAAGTTAAGATTGCCGAACACATAGTCAAACTTTCCAGGACACCATTACCTGTGAAGCCACCCATAAAATATCGGCCACTGTATCCCTCAGAAGGCAACACTCCATCATCATCGGGTCACTGGCAAACTGGGACATGCTAGAAGCAACAGCTGAAAGGGGGGAAATGCACATGTACTCATGTACACAGAGGCCTCGCCAGAAAGTGGATTAGGCCTCAAACCCATAGCGGGCTACAAATGGGCTTTTGGCCACATTAGATGCCGCTCACGTACCAATGTGGAAACCAGCTTCAGAAGAGAAAGAAGGGGAGCCCCAGCCAGAAGACCCCCTCTTATTCCTGGGGCCAACCCTTGCCTGAGGCAGAATTCCCCTGCCTGAGTATGCAGCAACAAGAATTAACCCCTGCCGTCATGATTCCCTTTCCTTGCACAAACAGGCTTGTCAGTCTGTGCCAGCAAATATAGCTAGAGAGGGCTCCAATTTTGATCTAGGCTTTTTATTATTTTGTTCTGGGTTATTTGTCTGTGCACTTTTAAAATAAAAGCCAAACTTTGCTGGATATATATTGTTCCTCGGCTTTATTGCCCTAGAAGACCATGCTTCATGAAAAAGTGACTTTATTGACCCTCAGCTAAGGGATTTTGTCACAAAAGAAATACAAATAATTGCATATATATATATGTTTTATTCAGTCTTTCTAATGACCTGTTAAAGGTCATTAAAATTGAAGCAAACAAAACTCTAAGTGCAGAAAACTCTTAAACGTATAAACTCATGTTAAATTCTTTCTCCGACGCTGACTACACCACTGGGAAACACTTACCCTTAAAGTAAATGATACTACCAGATAATGGCACAGTTTTATAATCGAAACAGGACATATTTTTATCTCTACCCTTCTTTTGTTTTAAAGACACCAAGCCATATATTGAAGAGCTGAACATATTAAAAATACATCCCAGAAGGTATCTATTTTACATGATGACTAAGGACGAGGCTTAATTCATATTCATATATTCATATATATATATATGATATTCCACCTCTTTTTGGTAATGCAATCTCCTCTGTGTCCAGGTTTTTTTTTTTTTTTTAGATACATGTGACTCACCTGCCACTGAGTAGCTTTGCTAATTTCTTTAAATTATCTCAATGTATTAGCCTATATCGATTCTGCTGGCAGGCTGTTCCACTTATCTACCACCCTCTTAGTAAAACTTCCTTACACAACAGCAATACTGTTTAGTGTTATTTTTCTAACCTCAACAAGAATATCTACCCAAGCCCTTTGCTGCATGGAGAGAAAGATAAAAAAATATAAAGTGAGGCCAGCGTGATCAAGCTTATAAATGCACGTTTAACTGTTTTTTACATTATTGAAACAAAAGGGAGAAAATTAAATTAAGCATTTTTATGATTTAATTAATCTTTTTTTTACGTTCTTTAAATTCTTTCAATTTTAAATCTGAATCACTCTGAAGTTTGTCTTTCTTGGTAGCAAATCCCTTTAGCTGTAGGACTGCTACTGCATAGAACACCTTTCTTTGAAGTTTTGAGCATTCATTCTTCCTTTTTCGTGACTTAGCTTGCTAATTACTAATTCTTTGTCAGCTACCTTAAGGCTAAATAGGCCTCCTGCTTGCACTTTACAAGATCATGAAGTTCCTACTATAATACCATGAAGTGTAATAGTCTTTCCTCCTGAAGCAAAATTTTGCTGTTACTGTTAGGGTAATTTATTAACCCTTAGAGCATTAGGAGTAAGGTGCTTTTCTGAATAGAAGAGTGATAGCTCATACCCTCCAGCACTGAAAGAATTAAGTCTCATAAGAGAAATAAGTTGTACCAAAAACAATGTAATTTAATTTGGTCCTTAGATTCGCATAATCGACATGTGAGAGAATAGTGTTTACATTACTCTACTGGAACATGGAAAGATTTAAATATGTGCAGTTGGTTTCTTTATTTCGGATGACCTTAGCTTCTATTTTGTTTTAACACTTTGCGTTGAAAAATGTCTTCCTTAACCCAGCAAGTTTGTAATTGGTTGAACATTTATCTGAACTGTATATGTTTATTCTTGCTTGCCTCAATATTACTAGAAGGTTAAGTGTTTCCACATCTGTTTCTTTGGGTTAACTTTGTAAGATTCACAACTTGATGGACAATGCCTTGCTCACCTTGGCTAGCACTTGATGGGTCAAGCAAATTGACAATTGTTTTGTTCCACCAAGGCTTTTAGGGGTTGATTTCGAAGGAGATAACCACTTTCATGTTCCCTGTACTCCTTAAACACGGTCATGTTTGTTACCCCGATTATTGCTATTGCCTCTCAGCTTTCCCTAGTCATGCAACATAATTTAATCATTCCTACCTAAAATATTTCACTTAGCAGCATTTGCTTGATTCAGGATTCTGTATTTTGCTTACAAAACTTCACTTTATTATTCAGCATATAATTAATATCTCCTTAATAATTATAGATAATTTAGAATTTAAATTTTCCTTTTGCCCAATAATACATTTACATGTCGTACATTAAAACTAAAAAAAAAATTAAAAAAATCTGACTGGGTTAGAAGCCATCCCAATAAGTGGGAATAATGTGTGGTAAATACGTGTATACGTGTAGTTTTTATTCAGTAGCAGGTCATTTAGAATAGGAGTAGTGTATTTGTTTATGCTACAGTCTATGTGTTAATATGGCAATATTAGTAAATGTTTTCTATTGATTTGAATGTAGCTTTTTTATAAGAATATTTTATATAGGGAAAATGTTCACAATATTCTTCTATAAAGATATAGAAGTATGCAAACGTATTGTCTATGACTTAAGTATTTTATGTAAGCATTTTTATGTAAAACATACCAAAGTGGAAGGTACAAACAATAATCATTTTGGAAATTGTACAAATGTCTTATTGTGGTATCAACTCACTATAATATTAACTAAATTAAAAATATCAAGTGTGTGATCCCATAATGATGCATTTCTCTAGTAGTGGAATATCAGAAAGTTTTTGGGGTATATTCACTAAAGGGAGAGCTGTCAGGAGAGTTGAGGGTTCAACTCACGGACTTCTGTATAGATTATGAAGTGCACTATAAAGGTTCTCCAGCAAAAAAGGCTGAGTTGTTCCTGTATAATGTAGAATTCAGACGGTAAAGAGAATTTAAAGTAATCTCACTAATGTCGCTATATTTGCCAGCCAAGCTCTTCACTTTTATAGCGAAGTTAGTAGTTGAAACTACACTCTCCTAAAATCTACAATAAGCCTTAGATAGACATGGAACCATAAACATTTTAATTACCATGCCCTTTCCCTGTAATTCTTATACACCTACCTCTTTAAATACCTGAACATTTTGGATTATATCCTCCATGTCTAGGATATTTCAATTATGGTGCAGGTTACTAGTAGAAGAAGCATTGTTTCCCTCTGGCAAAAATACAAAATAAGTTAATTGGTCCAGCAAAGAAGAATATCCATCTTCATCGCCTAAGGCACTGTCAAACAAATAAGAGTGACACTGTAACACTGGAGACCTCCTACTGGCCTTGAATCCATGCTTAATTTAGTGTGACTAAAGGATTTTTTGATGAACTGAAAATAAAGCAAGGTATGGCATATGATGGATGTATGAATTGCCTCAAGTAACTTATTTTTTGCATGAGCATTGTCTATAGCCTGGAAAAGGAGTATATGTTTAGTAATGTATCTAGGAACAAATGCATTTTTTTTGGAGCACATCTAATTGTTTTGCTCTGTGTACAAAACATGACATTAATTTTTAAGCTATGCTATGAATTGGTGTTTGTATCAAAACCTTCAAACACAGCTGACATGCAGATAAAATGTGTCAGATATGTAATATCAGTGTGAAAATACGCAAAAACTGACACTTAACCCAGGTATATCCAATCTCTTCTTCTCTGTCTGCTAGGGTATAACTCCCTATAACCGCAGAGTCTCAGTTTGGTTGGTCTTGAATAAAAAGATGTGATTCTTACTCATTGGTACTCAAAATAACTCCTGTTTTATTTTTTTTTACATTTCACATATAGTTGATTTAAAGCTTAATATTTGTACCAAAAGACTGAGTTTGAAGATAAGGGGTTTTGAGAGAGGTTTTGTAGTGAATAATTGATTAACGCTACTTCCCTTTACAATGACAAACTTGCCTTTGTCAAATCCCAAATGAAAACAGAAAAGGTAGAGGATGTATTTAAATTGCAAAGGTAAAAGTTAGGCCCTCACTTTGGAACCAATAACACATAGTGAGATGCTTGTGTTTTTATTACATTTTATTTTTATAAATCGATCCTTGCCTGCATTAGTGGAGCTGATTTGCCAACCTCTCAATAATGCTCTATGTCTCAATAATTGATATGCTTGGTGATTAAAATTGTGTACATTGTGTGCATTCACAATTTTTCTAGTTATGACTATGTTAATTAAATGCATCTTATTTTTTATGTATATGTACTTTCACTTTTACGTTCCTTTAATGGTGCATTGTGTTGATTCCAAATCCTTTAAAGTGTACTTGGTGCATAGGCTAAGGCTGCATATATTGCTTAAATGTTGTTGAATGCTGAATGCTGAATTGTTGAATGCAAATTACAAATTAAATGTCTTTTTCTCATACCAGACTATATAACATGCCCTGTTTTCCCCCACTATCTGCAGTGAATATATACTCTATACTGTACAATTGCAGCTGCAGAGGATTGAGACATTGGCCACTGAAGTCAGTTGGCGTGGCCAGATCTAACATGAAGATCTATTTTAACTAATAACACACAAATTATTGTATTGTTCTTACCTATATAAAATACGTAATGTAAACATTCACAGTGTGGGTTGTAAAAAGTATGTAAACCAATAGGCTAATGACTTCAACAAAAGCTAGTTGGAGTAAGGAGTTAAGAAACCTGGAGTCTAATTAATGGATCTGGATTGAAGGTGTGTGTTAGAGCAGACATACAAAAACACTCAAATATTTTAGTTTGCTTTTCAAAAGATGCATCTGCTGACATGTCTCACGAAAAAGTAATCTCAGAAGACCTATGATCAAGAATTTTTGATTTGCAGAATTTCAAAGATTTTACGTATTCATCAGTCCACACTTAGACAAATTGTTTATGAATAGAAATGATTTAGTACTGTGCCTACTCTCCCTACTAGTGGATGCCGAGCCAAGATGACTCCAAGGGCACAATGCTTAAGGAGGTAAAAAAAGAACCCTAGGGCAGATAGATGTCTGCTAGATGAAGCTCAATAGAAGTTGGGTGATACAGCAGGACAATGATGCCTAAACATCAAAACAAATCTACTACAGAATGGCTTAAACAAAGAAAATCCACCTTTTGCATTGGCTCAATTATAGCCCAGACCTCAACTCATTAGAGATGATGTGAAATTACTTCAAAAGAGCGGTTTACACCCTCCTAAGAATATGGTTGAACTTAAGCAGTTCTGTAAGGAAGAATAGTCTAAAATTTCTCCTGGATGTTGTGCAGGTCTGATCTGCAGCTACTGGAAACGCTCATTTGAGGTTATTGCTTCCAGCGAAGTTTCGACAGGTTATTAAAGCAAGGGTTCACTTTCTTTTTCCACCAGCACTGTGAAAGTTTAATGGGTGTGTTCAATAAAAAATGGAAGATTTAAATCTGATCAAGTTTCATGAACAATTAATGCAGAAAATCAGGAAATTCCAAAGGGTTCACTTCAGGGGCGTACCTAGAGTATTTGGCACCTGGGGCGGATCCTGTATGTGGCACCCCCCCCCCACATACACTTTAAAACTGCATAGCTTCTACCGTTATATACCGGCGCAGACACTGAAGGTGGTACAGCATTACTGTTATCATTATATACATTGACGGTTGTACATCATAACACTTTTCACTATATACTGAGGCACACATTGACAGTGGTACAGCGTAATCCCTATCACTATACACTGAGCCAGGCATTGACAATAGTGCAGCATAACTCCTATCACTATATACTAAGCCAAACATTGATGTGGTGTAGGCCTACCACTTCATTGTCTGGCTTAGGGATGCCCTGAAACGAATTCTGGACTGAAACCGAAAATGCAGCATTTACCTGGCCGAAACCAAATATGACCCCCCCACACCATAAAAAAAATCTAACACATTTATTTAAAGTAAGTAACACACCAAAATAGGACAAAACAATTAAATAACAATATTAATAATATATATATATATATATGTAACCAAAGAAAAAATGGGCACTCACGGGTCTTTGCAGTAAAGTGCATTAAACACTAGTTTATTTCAATCAGCACGGCCAACGTTTCGGACCACCTCCGGTCCTTTCTCAAGGCAAAGACCCATGAGTGCCCATTTTTTCTTTGGTAACATATATCTGGCTATTATTGGAGCACCCGGACAACTAAAAGCCTGTGTATATTAACAATATTTCTGTGCAGCCGCTCCCTTTGGTTTGTGTATATATATATGATTGTTAACAGCAATCACATTCCTATCATGCCCAGGCATACCCAGATTCCAGGATATACTGGCAGACTTGGCATGATAGGAGTATGATTGCCCTATCTACCCCTTCTCACTCCCTTCTGCCCTATCTACCCCCTATCCCCCATCTCACCCATTCTCCCTATCTACCCCCGCCTAACTATCTACCCTCTCCCTCTTTGAAGTTCACTTTCCTTTCAGGAGTCCTGCAGTGGGGGTGCAAGGCCTCTGTCTCCCAGCTCTGCCACTGTATGGAACAGTATAGAGTGATGGGAGTTATGATGTACTTTAGAGCATAATTATATAATGAAAAATTCATTGGAAATGGTACAGCATAACACCCATCACTCTCACACACATACCAATCCACACATACACCAATCCACAGATTCCACACATACACCAATCCACACATTTACCAATCCACACATATTCCAATCCATACA
>VKOC01047143.1:0-11453 GCA_009364415.1 Spea multiplicata
TCAAAGCCACCTTTGAAACCATAAAACATTTTGCGTTCAAAGGATATCCAGGTGGTGTGACAGCTAAATTATCATACCATCATACCAAAATTAGAAACTTAAATGTGAATGATATCTTAAAAACATGTATGTAACATACTAGACATATGATGACACTAATAAAATCACTACATTTAAACAAATATTACATTTCATAGCCATAGAAATTTTTCAAATGTACATTGAGTTGGTTGAACCCTTGATCTAAACAGTCTGAGTTTTCCGGTGTATTTTCTTTTGGTAAAATTGTGAAATGTAGTGTCAGAACTTGTTTTAAAAATCTGTAATTGTTTTTCCTAATAGACACCAAAATATACCCTATCAAAATGCATTAAATGACTGGAGGTCAAATAAAAATGCATTTTCTTATGCAACTATTTAAATTTTATATGCGTATTGAAATTGGTATACAATATTGAAAACTAGATTCCTTATGACAGGGGCCTCCAACCTGCGGCTCTCCGGCTGCTGCAGGACTACATCTCCCATCCTCCTTAGCCAGTCCCTTAGATGAAAGAGGGCTATGGGAGATGTAGTCTTGCAGCAGCTGGAGGGCCGCAGGTTGGACACCCCTGCCTTATGATCATAGGCATTATAAAATGGACAACTCGTTATTATTTACTCTTGTTTTGTGTTTCCTTTTGCAGAAACAACATATGGCGGTCCAAGTATGTTACCACAATAATCAAAACTAAAACAACAATTTTAGACAAATAGTGATTCTTCATAGACCAAAACTTAACATTTAAATGTGAATTTCTTTATGATATCTTGATTTATGTATATCAAAGGTTGTATGTAGCATACTAGACATATGATGATTATTCATAGCAGTTTGTATGATTGGCACTCACAAAAATAAGTAATCCAACTAAAAGAAAACACGAGAACAACAACCCTAATAAAATCTCTACATTTAAACAAATATTACATTTAAACCGTCTGAATTTTCCAGTGTATTTAGTTTTGGTATAATTGTGAAACATATAGTGAAATTCGTTTTAGACCTCTGTTATTTTTTTTCCAAACAGACAACAAAATACTTTTTATCAAAATGCATTAAATGACTAGAGGTCAAATGCAGATGCATTTTTTATGCATCTATGTACATTTTATATACGTATTGAAATTGGTATACAATATTGAAAACTAGAATCCTTATGATCATAGGCTTTATAAAATGGACAACTCTTTATTATTTACTCTTGTTTTGTGTTTCCTTTTGCAGAAACAACATATACCGGTCCAAGTACGTTAACACAATTGTTAAAACTAAAACAACAATTTTAGACAAATAGTGATTCTTCATAGACCAAAAGTTAACATGTAAATGTGAATTTCTTAATGATATCTTAAAAAGTTGTATGTAACATACTAGATATATGATGATTATTCATAGCAGTTTGTATGATTGGCTCTCACAAAAAGAAGAAATTCCACTACAAGAAAACACAAGAAGAACAACACCAATAAAAGCTGTACATTTAAACAAATATTACATTTTATAGCCATGTCAATTTTTCAAATGTATGTTTTGTTGGTTAAACCCTTGATCTAAACAGTCTGAATTTTCAGGTGTACTTTGTTTTGGTAAAATTGTGAAACATATTGTGAAGATTTGTTTTAGAACTCTGTTATTTTTTTTCCTAATAGACAACAAAATACTTTTTATCAAAATGCACTAAATGACTAGAGGTCAAATACAGATGCATTTTTTTTATGCATCTATGTACATTTTATATACGTATTGAAATTGGTATACAATATTGAAAACTAGAATCCTTATGATCATAGGCTTTATAAAATGGACGACTCTTTATTATTTACTCTTGTTTTGTGTTTCCTTTTGCAGAAACAACATATGGCGGTCCAAGTACGTTAACATAATAGTTAAAACTAAAACAACAATTTTAGACAAATAGTGATTCTTCATAGACCAAAATTTAACATTTAAATGTGAATTTCTTAATGATATATTAAAAAGATGTATGTAATATATCCAATATGAGTCTAGCTGGGGGCAATACACAAGGGTGACCACATCGGTCATGTTTTCCAGATAAAATGCTGCCCTGCAGTATGGAAGATGTATGGACCCATGGAAGGGAACCAACTAGTCAGATATACATCCCCCAATACTGCAGTGCAGTATTTTATCTGGGCTGGTCAGCAATATGTAAACCCTTGTGTATTGCTCCCAGCTAGCCCCTTTGTATATTTATCCCTCCGCCCAGCCCCCCTTTAGTATTGATTTATGTGATACCCCCAGCCAGCACCCACTTGTGAATTACATAAATCAATACTAAAGTAAGGGGCAGGCTGGGGGCATAAATACACATAGTGCTGGTTCGGGGCGATACACTGGTACACTGGCCTGTCCTGGCGTGTGTGTGTTTGGGTGTCGGTGTTGCAGAGCGTTTCCTGGTGTGTGTGTTTGGGTGTCGATGTGGAAGAGCCTTTCCTGGTATGTGTTTGGGTGTTGGTGTGTCAGAGCCTGTCGTGGTGTGTGTATTTTGTCATCTGTTTCCTGGCACTTTACTTACTGTAGGAATAAAATGAATTATTTAATTTTTACTTATCTATAAAACACCCTCTTGAATTTGTAGTTACTTCAGAGGACAAAACTTTCTAGGCCCAGAAATCAGTGAGAGGAAAAGTAAAGGCTTTGTGTTATTTACTCTATTTCAATCTACATATCTTATTGAAAAGGATTAGTGGCACTAAATTGTGGAGGTATTATTTTTATCTCATGGACAACATGTAAGAAATAAGGTATATCATACAACCACTTGTAAACATATACCAAATAAACTGCATATAGAGTTTGATGAAAATATGCTTATCAAACAGTTTTTTTTTACCATTTGCAAATTTAACAAAAAGGCCTCAGATTTCATTTTAAAGATCTGGTCAACTTACCCTAACTAGATTCCCTAAACTGTCTAGTTTTTGGAAATATGTAGTTTTAGGGGCTTAAAATGAAATATGGGACCTTTACTGTGTCTTAGATGAGGCCTGGACCCAACAAACTGATCTGTCAAAATTCCACGTTTGAAAACTGTACTGCGCATATTCCAATTTTAACCCACAGTTCCTAAAAGACAGCCCCTACCATACGTGTATTTCTGTATTCGGCGGGTGTATCTGAATACAAATCACAAGTTGTTTCAGTAATTCCAGTTACCCAGGGAAAGAAATGTACTGAAATACTGTATTTGGATACAATGGGTTTGTTAGAAATGAAATTTCACTGCAATGTTTAGGACAGACTGGTGCTAAAATAGTTAAATAAAAAGTATTAAAATGCCCCAAGTAAAATACTTTGGGATGTCAACTTTCAAATATTTACTTTTGTTTAGCAGTTTTTCTATTTCTGGGTGCTATTGGGGCACAATTCCCAGCATACCAGATGTAAAAAAAAATCTTGTTAAGGGGTTACAGTGGATGCCTGATTATTATTTACTCTTGCTTTGCGTTTCCTTTTGCAGAAACACCAAATGCCGGTCCAGGTATGTTACCATGATGGTTAAATCTAAACCAGTGGTTATGGCAAAAAAAATGATTCTTCATAGATCAAAATTAAACATTTAACTGTGAATTTTTCAGTGTTTTTTCTTAAATACATATGTTACATGCTATAAATATAGATAATGATTTATACCACCTTGTATGAAGGAATCCCACTAACAAAACCTATGAAACCTCTTGTAGATTTTACTGGTCCGGCCAAGCATCACTGGGGGGCAGTGCAGATGTCTATGCGGCCCGACAGCCGCCTAACGCAGGCCTGCAGCTCACTGCTGTGGCGCCGGCGCACTGTGTGAGAAAACGCTTTCCCCTCCCAGGCATACCCCCTGTAGGACTGGCAATCACAAAGGATAATATCCCACTACACTCAAAGCCACCTTTGAAACCATAAAACATTTTGCGTTCAAAGGATATCCAGGTGGTGTGACAGCTAAATTATCATACCATCATACCAAAATTAGAAACTTAAATGTGAATGATATCTTAAAAACATGTATGTAACATACTAGACAAATGATGACACTAATAAAATCACTACATTTAAACAAATATTACATTTCATAGCCATAGAAATTTTTCAAATGTACATTGAGTTGGTTGAACCCTTGATCTAAACAGTCTGAGTTTTCCGGTGTATTTTCTTTTGGTAAAATTGTGAAATGTAGTGTCAGAACTTGTTTTAAAAATCTGTAATTGTTTTTCCTAATAGACACCAAAATATACCCTATCAAAATGCATTAAATGACTGGAGGTCAAATAAAAATGCATTTTCTTATGCAACTATTTAAATTTTATATGCGTATTGAAATTGGTATACAATATTGAAAACTAGATTCCTTATGACAGGGGCCTCCAACCTGCGGCTCTCCGGCTGCTGCAGGACTACATCTCCCATCCTCCTTAGCCAGTCCCTTAGATGAAAGAGGGCTATGGGGGATGTAGTCTTGCAGCAGCTGGAGGGCCGCAGGTTGGACACCCCTGCCTTATGATCATAGGCATTATAAAATGGACAACTCGTTATCATTTACTCTTGTTTTGTGTTTCCTTTTGCAGAAACAACATATGGCGGCCCAAGTATGTTACCACAATAATCAAAACTAAAACAACAATTTTAGACAAATAGTGATTCTTCATAGACCAAAACTTAACATTTAAATGTGAATTTCTTTATGATATCTTGATTTATGTATATCAAAGGTTGTATGTAGCATACTAGACATATGATGATTATTCATAGCAGTTTGTATGATTGGCACTCACAAAAAGAAGTAATCCAACTAAAAGAAAACACGAGAACAACAACACTAATAAAATCTCTACATTTAAACAAATATTACATTTAAACCGTCTGAATTTTCCAGTGTATTTAGTTTTGGTAAAATTGTGAAACATATAGTGAAATTCGTTTTAGACCTCTGTTATTTTTTTTCCAAACAGACAACCAAATACTTTTTATCAAAATGCATTAAATGACTAGAGGTCAAATGCAGATCCATTTTTTATGCATCTATGTACATTTTATATACGTATTGAAATTGGTATACAATATTGAAAACTAGAATCCTTATGATCATAGGCTTTATAAAATGGACAACTCTTTATTATTTACTCTTGTTTTGTGTTTCCTTTTGCAGAAACAACATATAGCGGTCCAAGTACGTTAACACAATAGTTAAAACTAAAACAACAATTTTAGACAAATAGTGATTCTTCATAGACCAAAAGTTAACATGTAAATGTGAATTTCTTAATGATATCTTAAAAAGTTGTATGTAACATACTAGATATATGATAATTATTCATAGCAGTTTGTATGATTGGCACTCACAAAAAGAAGTAATCCAACTAAAAGAAAACACGAGAACAACAACACTAATAAAATCTCTACATGTAAACAAATATTAGATTTAAAGCCATAGAAATGTTTCACATGTATGTTGATTTTGTTGAAACCTTGATCTAAACAGTCTGAATTTAGTTTTGGTATAATTGTGAAACATATTGTGAAATTCGTTTTAGACCTCTGTTATTTTTTTTCCCAACAGACAACAAAATACTTTTTATCAAAATGCATTAAATGACTAGAGGTCAAATGCAGATGCATTTTTTATGCATCTATGTACATTTTATATACGTATTGAAATTGGTATACAATATTGAAAACTAGAATCCTTATGATCATAGGCTTTATAAAATGGACAACTCTTTATTATTTACTCTTGTTTTGTGTTTCCTTTTGCAGAAACAACATATAGCGGCCCAAGTACGTTAACATAATAGTTAAAACTAAAACAACAATTTTAGACAAATAGTGATTCTTCATAGACCATAGGTTAACATTTAAATGTGAATTTCTTAATGATATCGTAAAAAGTTGTATGTAACATTCTAGACATATGATGATTATTTATAGCGGTTTGTATGATTGGCTCTCACAAAAGGAAGAAATTCCACTAAAAGAAAACACAAGAAGAACAACACTAATAAAAGCTGTACATTTAAACAAATATTACATTTTATAGCCATATCAATTTTTCAAATGTATGTTGGGTTGGTTGAACCCTTGATCTAAACAGTCTGAATTTTCAGGTGTACTTTGTTTTGGTAAAATTGTGAAATATATTGTGAGAATTTGTTTTAGAACTCTGTTATTTTTTTTCCTAATAGAGAACAAAATACATTTTATCAAAATGCATTAAATGACTAGGGGTCAAATGCAGATGCATTTTTTTTATGCATCTATGTACATTTTATATACGTATTGAAATTGGTATACAATTTTGAAAACTATAATCCTTATGATCATAGGCTTTATAAAATGGACAACTCTTTATTATTTACTCTTGTTTTGTGTTTCCTTTTGCAGAAACAACATATGGCGGTCCAAGTATGTTAACACAATAATTAAAACTTAAACGACAATTTTAGACAAATAGTAATTCTTCATAGAGGAAAATGTAACATTTAAATGTGAAATTCTTAATGATATCTTAAAAAGTTGTATGTAACATACTAGATATATGATGATTATTCATAGCAGTTTGTATGATTGGCACTCACAAAACAAGAAATACAACTAAAACACGAGAAGAACAACACTAATAAAATCTCTACATTTAAACAAATATTACACTTTCTAGCCATAGAAATTTTTAAAATGTATGTTGAGTTAGTAGAACCCTTGATCTAAACAGTCTTTATTTTCTGGTATACTTTTTTTGTACTACATATACTTTTTTTGTAATACATATTGTGAGAATTTGTTTTAGACCTCTGTAATGGTTTTGCCTAATAAAGAACAAAATACACTTTATCAAAAAGCATTAATAGACTGGAGGTCACATAATGATGTATTTTGCTTTATGCAACTATCTAAAAAAAATAAAAAAAAAAAATATATATATATATATAGTATTTATATTATTCCAAAATAATATAGAAATATTTATGTTCTCAAAACTTTGCTCTCATGTACATGAAAAAATATGGCTTCTTTTATTAACTACGTCACATTTGTATTCTATATTATAGGAATATCTTCTAGAAGACCAGGTTTGTAGCTTTACCTAATCTATGTCACGCACAGCGTAAGGTAGAACCTGTAATCAGGTAGAGCAGCGTGTGCAAGTCCAATAGACAGGAAACCAGAGTCCAGTACAGAATCGCCAATGAGCAAGCCGAGGTCAGGAAGCCAGAAGTCAGGATCGTAGCAGGGTAAGCCGAGGTCAGGAAGCCAGAGGTCAGGATAAACGTGAGGAAAGCCAGAGTCAAACGCCAGGAATCAGTATCAGGAACAAGCCGAGTCGGTAACGGGAAAACAACAGGAACGCGTACTGAGATGACACTATGCAAGATAGGTACAACCATCAGAAGGCAAGGCTGGAGTGTTCTGAGGCTCCTTAAATAGGAAGAGGAAGTGCAAACTTCAATTAGCATTTTCCCGCCATAAATTCAAATGCCGTTACGTCACTTCCGGTCCGCGGCCATCTTGAGGTTGGCGAGATCTCAAATTTCTAAAAGGACCTGTAGTACCGGCTGGCGCCACTAGGTGGCGCGCGGAAGAGCGTGTACGTGCGGCAGGACCGGACCAGGTTTCAGAAGGCGGTGGCTGCCGTGTGGAGTTGCGGGGTCTTCCCCGTCCTCGCGGCGGCAGAAGCTGTCTTGCGGAGGAGGGGGGTCTTCCTCTCCTCCGCGGCGGTTGAAGCTGCTGTGGTAGGGCGGGGGGTCTCCCCCTTCTCCTCGGCGGCTGTGGCTGTTGCGGTAAGGTGGGGGGTCTCCCCCTCTTCCGTGGCGGCTGATGCTGCTGCGGCAAGGTGGGGGGTCTCCCCCTCTTCCGTGGCGGCTGATGCTGCTGCGGCAAGGTGGGGGGTCTCCCCCTCTTCCGAGGCGGCTGAGGATCCGCGGACCGGCAGCCAGGTACGTTACAGTACCCCCCCTCGAAGGGGCGACCACCGGGCGACCCCTGGCAAGACCCACACGTCTCCTAGCAAGGAAGGCACGTACCAGACGGGGAGCGTTGAGACGAGCAGCGGGAACCCAGGAACGACTCTCCGGACCAAGTCCTCTCCAGTGAATCAGATATTGCACACTCCCTTGTTGTCTGCGCGTAGCCAAAATCATTTGAGGACAACGTCGAAGGGAATCTGCGACAGAGGTGCCCGCCGGTGGTGGTCTTCTGGTAGTAAAACGATTGCACACCAAAGGCTTCAGAAGAGAGACGTGGAAAACTCGAGGAATTCGGAGTGTTCGGGGTAACAGGAGTTCATAGGCCACCGGATTGATCCGACGGATTATAGGAAAGGGACCAATGAAACGTGGAGCCAACTTCATAGATGGCACCCTCAGCTTGAGATATCTGGTGGATAACCACACCCTTTCTCCAGGCAAATACGCAGGGGCGTGAGAACGTTTCCTATTGGCTTGACGTTCCTGTCGCCTGCCCGCGAGTCGTAGCGTCTCCTGTACAGACGACCAAGTAGCCCGGATGGCAACCAGCCTTTCTTGTAGGGCCGGAACCGTAGAGACGGGAAATGCCCCAGGGAAAGGCTGAGGGTGTAAACCGTAGAGGCAGTAGAAGGAAGAGACCCCTGTGGACTCTTGCACGGAGTTGTTCCGGGCAAATTCAGCAAAGGGTAGTAGATCAACCCAGTTGTCTTGGTGGTTGTTAATGAACAGGCGTAGGTACTGTTCCAGATGCTGGTTAGCCCTTTCAGCTGCCCCGTTAGATTGCGGATGATACGCGGACGAGAAGGCCAGAGTAATGCCCAAGGCTTTGGTGAATTCACGCCAGAAGCGTGCTATGAACTGTGAGCCTCGGTCGGAAACAATCTCGGTAGGTAGTCCATGGAGCCGGACGATCTCGCGTATGAAGACATCAGCTAATGTAGCAGCAGAAGGTAACTTCCTCAACGGAATCATGTGAGCCATTTTGGAAAAACGATCCACCACCATGAGTATGACTGTATGCCCTCTGGAGTTAGGTAAGTCGACAATGAAATCCATAGAAATGTGTGTCCATGGTGCGGAGGGAAGTGGCAAAGGGTGGAGCAACCCGGCAGGTGCCCTCCTGGAGGACTTGTTAGCTGCACACTTAGTGCAGGATCGGACAAACAAAACCACGTCCTTGGCCCAACCTGGCCACCAAAAAGTTCTGGAAACGAGATCCCTCGTGCGGGTAACCCCCGGGTGTCCTGCCGTTCTGGAGCCATGGGACAAACGGAGAACACGGGACCTGAAACGGACCGGAACGAACAGCTTGCCCGTAGGTAGAGATCCTGGAGCTTGAGACTGCAACCTGGCAATACGATCCACGAGAGGAGTGAGACAGGTGAGGTGAGTAGCAGCTAAAACCTTTGTTGTTGGCACAATATTCTCGGGTTCGTGATTCTCCTCATCAGGAAAGGTGTGCATCCGCGAAAGGGCGTCGGCCTTGGCATTCTTGGACCCCGGACGGTAGGTTAATACGAAGGGAAACCGGGACAGGAACAGGGACCATCTGGCTTGTCGAGGGTTCAGACATTTCGCGGACTCAATATATTGCAAGTTCTTATGGTCCGTCAGGATCAAGGTTGGAACTTGTACACCCTCCAGAAGGTGTCGCCACTCCTCTAAGGCCAAAATGACAGCCAAAAGTTCTTTGTTGCCGATATCATAATTTCTCTCCGCCGGAGAAAATCTTCTAGAAAAATAGCCGCAAGGGTGTAGTGGACCGCTGTAGGAGGCTCGTTGGGAGAGGATCGCCCCTACTCCAGTCTCAGACGCATCTACCTCCAGGACAAAAGGTAGTAGGGGATCCGGATGTCGGAGCACAGGAGCCGTGGTAAACTTCTCCCTCAATTGATTGAACGCGGAAACAGCAGCCATCGGCCATACCATCGTGTCGGCCCCTTTCTTAGTGAGAGCCGTTAAGGGCGCCGCGATCTTAGAATAGTCTCTGATAAAACGTCTGTAGTAGTTGGCAAACCCCAAAAAGCGTTGTAGTGGTCTCAGACCTACAGGTTGCGGCCAATCCCTGATAGCACGTACTTTAGCAGGATCCATCTCAAACCCCTCCGGGGTAATGACGTATCCTAAGAATAGCACCTTGCGAACCTCGAACTCGCACTTCTCCAGCTTGGCGTAGAGCCCGTGTTGCCGTAAACGGTCTAATACTTGAGCGACCTGTGTGCGATGGGTGGAAAGGTCTGAGGAGTAAATCAAGATGTCATCGAGATATACTACGACGAACTGTTGCAGAAAATCCCTGAGGCAATCGTTAATGAACTCCTGGAAGACAGCTGGAGCATTGCATAGCCCGAACGGCATAACCGTATATTCGTAATGTCCCGATCTTGTGTTAAATACCGTCTTCCATTCATCGTCCTCACGAATTCGAACAAGGTTATAAGCACCCCGCAGGTCCAGCTTAGTATAGATTGTAGCTCCGCGCAGTCTGTCGAAGAGCTCGGAAATTAACGGAATGGGGTACGTGTTGCGTCTGGTGATTCTGTTCAATCCTCTGTAATCGATGCAGGGGCGAAGTCCCCCATCCTTCTTTTTAACAAAGAAAAACCCTGCTCCAGCGGGTGACGTGGAGCGGCGAATAAATCCCCGACGAAGATTCTCCTCAATATACTCCTCCATAGCTTTAGTCTCTGGGACCGAAAGCGGGTAGGTCCGACCCCTGGGTGGCATGGTACCAGGGAGCAGGTCAATGGGACAGTCATACGGTCGGTGTGGGGGTAATTTCTCCGCCTCCTTCTTGTTGAACACATCCGCAAAACAACGATACTGATCTGGCAGCATTGAGGTTTCAATGGAGCTTAGTGTCACAGGAACAGTTTTTACAGGTAAGAGGCAGTGGTCCATACAAGTGCTGCTCCAAGCCGTAATCTGGTTCGTAAACCAATCAATCGTAGGGTTGTGATTGCGCAACCATGGATAACCCAAAATGATCGGGACAGAGGGGGAGCTGATGACCAATAACTGTACTGATTCGCTGTGGACCACTCCCACCAAGAGGGTAAGAGGTGATGTGTGAAGGGTGATGTGCTCCTGAAGGAGCGGTCTCCCGTCGATAGCTTCCACAGATAACGGGTTGGGTAAGGGAAGGGTGGGAACCAGGAATCGGTTACAAAATTCAGAGTCAATAAAGTTGCCGGCGGCGCCGGAATCCAGGAAAGCCACGGTATCCACGGAACCCCTAGCCCAGACTATTCGAACTGGAACCGTCATACGGGTGATTTTGGTCTCAGGGGATGGTCGAATCACACCTACAGTAGGTCCCCTCAGCCTACCTAGGTGCGAGCGTTTCCCGGCCTCTTTGAACAGTTCTTCAGGAAATGCCCCGAAAGGCCACAATACAGGCATAGCCCCTCCCTTCTTCTCCTGCTCTTCTCCTTTTCAGT
>VKOC01047144.1:0-10828 GCA_009364415.1 Spea multiplicata
GGAAGGCACGTACCAGACGGGGAGCGTTGAGACGAGCAGCGGGAACCCAGGAACGACTCTCCGGACCAAGTCCTCTCCAGTGAATCAAATATTGCACACTCCCTTGTTGTCTGCGCGTAGCCAAAATCATTTGAGGACAACGTCGAAGGGAATCTGCGACAGAGGTGCCCGCCGGTGGTGGTCTTCTGGTAGTAAAACGATTGCACACCAAAGGCTTCAGAAGAGAGACGTGGAAAACTCGAGGAATTCGGAGTGTTCGGGGTAACAGGAGTTCATAGGCCACCGGATTGATCCGGCGGATTATAGGAAAGGGACCAATGAAGCGTGGAGCCAACTTCATAGATGGCACCCTCAGCTTGAGATATCTGGTGGATAACCACACCCTTTCTCCAGGCAAATACACAGGGGCGTGAGAACGTTTCTTATTGGCTTGACGTTCCTGTCGCCTGCCCGCGAGTCGTAGCGTCTCCTGTACAGACGACCAAGTAGCCCGGATGGCAACCAGCCTTTCTTGTAGGGCCGGAACCGTAGAGACGGGAAATGCCCCAGGGAAAGGCTGAGGGTGTAAACCGTAGAGGCAATAGAAGGAAGAGACCCCTGTGGACTCTTGCACGGAGTTGTTACGGGCAAATTCAGCAAAGGGTAGTAGATCAACCCAGTTGTCTTGGTGGTTGTTAATGAACAGGCGTAGGTACTGTTCCAGATGCTGGTTAGCCCTTTCAGCTGCCCCGTTAGATTGGGGATGGTACGCGGACGAGAAGGCCAGAGTAATGCCCAAGGCTTTGGTAAATTCACGCCAGAAGCGTGCTATGAACTGTGAGCCTCGGTCGGAAACAATCTCGGTAGGTAGTCCATGGAGCCGGACGATCTCGCGTATGAAGACATCAGCTAATGTAGCAGCAGAAGGTAACTTCCTCAACGGAATCATGTGAGCCATTTTGGAAAAACGATCCACCACCATAAGTATGACTGTATGCCCTCTGGAGTTAGGTAAGTCAACAATGAAATCCATAGAAATGTGTGTCCATGGTGCTGAGGGGAGTGGCAAAGGGTGGAGCAACCCGGCAGGCGCCCTCCTGGAGGACTTATTAGCTGCACACTTAGTACAGGATCGGACAAACAAAACCACGTCCTTTGCCCAACCTGGCCACCAAAAAGTTCTGGAAACGAGATCCCTCGTGCGGGTAACCCCCGGGTGTCCTGCCGTTCTGGAGCCATGGGACAAACGGAGAACACGGGACCTGAAACGGACCGGAACGAACAGCTTGCCCGTAGGTAGAGATCCTGGAGCTTGAGACTGCAACCTGGCAATACGATCCACGAGAGGAGTGAGACAGGTGAGGTGAGTAGCAGCTAAAACCTTTGTTGTTGGCACAATATTCTCGGGTTCGTGATTCTCCTCATCAGGAAAGGTGTGCATCCGCGAGAGAGCGTCGGCCTTGGCATTCTTGGACCCCGGACGGTAGGTCAATACGAAGGGAAACCGGGACAGGAACAGGGACCATCTGGCTTGTCGAGGGTTCAGACATTTCGCGGACTCAATATATTGCAAGTTCTTATGGTCCGTCAGGATCAAGGTTGGAACTTGTACACCCTCCAGAAGGTGTCGCCACTCCTCTAAGGCCAAAATGACAGCCAAAAGTTCTTTGTTGCCGATATCATAATTTCTCTCCGCCGGAGAAAATCTTCTAGAGAAATAGCCGCAAGGGTGTAGTGGACCGCTGTAGGAGGCTCGTTGGGAGAGGATCGCCCCCACTCCAGTCTCAGACGCATCTACCTCCAGGACAAAAGGTAGTAGGGGATCCGGATGTCGGAGCACAGGAGCTGTGGTAAACTTCTCCCTCAATTGATTGAACGCGGAAACAGCGGCCATCGGCCATACCATCGTGTCGGCCCCTCTCTTAGTGAGAGCCGTTAGGGGCGCCGCGATCTTAGAATAGTCTCTGATAAAACGTCTGTAGTAGTTGGCAAACCCCAAAAAGCGTTGTAGTGGTTTCAGACCCACAGGTTGCGGCCAATCTCTGATAGCACGAACTTTAGCAGGGTCCATCTCAAACCCTTCTGGGGTAATGACGTATCCTAAGAATAGCACCTTGCGAACCTCGAACTCGCACTTCTCCAGCTTGGCGTAGAGCCCGTGTTGCCGTAAACGGTCTAGTACTTGAGCAACCTGTGTGCGATGGGTGGAAAGGTCTGAGGAGTAAATCAAGATGTCGTCGAGATATACTACGACGAACTGTTGCAGAAAATCCCTGAGGCAATCGTTAATGAACTCCTGGAAGACAGCTGGAGCATTGCATAGCCCGAACGGCATAACCGTATATTCGTAATGTCCCGATCGTGTGTTAAATGCCGTCTTCCATTCATCGTCCTCGCGAATTCGAACAAGGTTATAAGCACCCCGCAGATCCAGCTTAGTATAGATTGTAGCTCCGCGCAGTCTGTCGAAGAGCTCGGAAATTAACGGAATGGGGTACGTGTTGCGTCTGGTGATTCTGTTCAATCCTCTGTAATCGATGCAAGGACGAAGTCCCCCATCCTTCTTTTTAACAAAGAAAAACCCTGCTCCAGCGGGTGACGTGGAGCGGCGAATAAATCCCCGACGAAGATTCTCCTCAATATACTCCTCCATAGCTTTAGTCTCTGGGACCGAAAGCGGATAGGTCCGACCCCTGGGTGGCATGGTACCAGGGAGCAGGTCAATGGGACAGTCATACGGTCGGTGTGGGGGTAATTTCTCCGCCTCCTTCTTGTTGAACACATCCGCAAAACAACGATACTGATCTGGCAGCATTGAGGTTTCAATGGAGCTTAGTGTCACAGGAACAGTCTTTACAGGTGAGAGGCAGTGGTCCATACAAGTGCTGCTCCAAGCCGTAATCTGGTTCGTAAACCAATCAATCGTAGGGTTGTGATTGCGCAACCATGGATACCCCAAAATGATCGGCACAGAGGGGGAGCTGATGACCAATAACTGTACTGATTCGCTGTGAACCACTCCCACCAAGAGGGTAAGAGGTGATGTGTGAAGAGTGATGTGCTCCTGAAGGAGCGGTCTCCCGTCGATAGCCTCCACAGATAACGGGTTGGGTAAGGGAAGGGTGGGAACCAGGAACCGGTTACAAAATTCAGAGTCAATAAAGTTGCCGGCGGCGCCGGAATCCAGGAAAGCCACGGTATCCACGGAACCCCTAGCCCAGACTATTCGAACTGGAACCGTCATACGGGTGATTTTGGTCTCAGGGGATGGTCGAATCACACCTACAGTAGGTCCCCTCAGCCTACCTAGGTGCGAGCGTTTCCCGGCCTCTTTGAACAGTTCTTCAGGAAATGCCCCGAAAGGCCACAATACAGGCATAGCCCCTCCCTTCTTCTCCTGCTCTTCTCCTTTTCAGTGAGTCTAGCTGCCCCCAGCTGCATGGGTTCCTCCGTGGAATCAGGCATAGTGGATGGGGACGGAACTTGAAAAAACTGACGCACGGTGTCCCTCGCTCCTCTCTCCTGTCGTCTTAATCTTTCTCGTTGAGTTTGTCTTTCGCGAAGACGCAAATCCACCTGGGAGACGTACTGAATTACCGCGTCCAGATCCGTAGGAAGGTCTCTAGCCGCAATCTCATCCTTCAGGGATTCGGATAGTCCATTAAGGAATGCGGCGACTAGTGCCTCGTTAGTCCAGTCAACCTCTGCCATCAGGGTACGGCATTCAATAGAATACTCCTGGAGAGAACGAGAACCTTGACGGATGGAGAACAGTGATGCGGATGCCGTACTCCTCCTCCCAGGAACGTCAAATACTGAGCGCAGTGTCGAGACAAACTCCGAGTAGGACCGAACCGGAGGAGCATTTCTCTCCCATAGTGGAGAGGCCCATGCCAGAGCCTTGTCGGTGAGCAAGGAAATCACATAGCCCACCTTAGCCCGTTCAGTAGGAAAGGCGTAAGGTGAAAGTTCAAAATGAATCTCACATTGATTCAGGAATCCTCTGCATGCTGCAGGCTCACCACCGTAACGTTGAGGAGGAGGTAGATGAGCAGGTACAGAATGAACAGGTGCAGGCGGAGGTGGATGGACCGCAATTGACGGAGGACCTTGTAGCGCTGGGTCGGTGCGTTGCAATAACGTCTGGAGAGCTTGGGCAAACTGATCCAGACGGTGATCCATCCCATCCAAACGATCCTCCGTGGAGCTCTGCTGTCCTACCGATGCAGGTCTCATGTTGGCCTTCTGATTCTGTCACGCACAGCGTAAGGTAGAACCTGTAATCAGGTAGAGCAGCGTGTGCAAGTCCAATAGACAGGAAACCAGAGTCCAGTACAGAATCGCCAATGAGCAAGCCGAGGTCAGGAAGCCAGAAGTCAGGATCGTAGCAGGGTAAGCCGAGGTCAGGAAGCCAGAAGTCAGGATAAACGTGAGGGAAGCCAGAGTCAAACGCCAGGAATCAGTATCAGGAACAAGCCGAGTCGGTAACGGGAAAACAACAGGAACGCGTACTGAGATGACACTATGCAAGATAGGTACAACCATCAGAAGGCAAGGCTGGAGTGTTTCTGAGGCTCTTAAATAGGAAGAGGAAGTGCAGACTTCAATTAGCATTTTCCCGCCATAAATTCAAATGCCGTTACGTCACTTCCGGTCCGCGGCCATCTTGGGGTTGGCGAGATCTCAAATTTCTAAAAGGACCTGTAGTACCGGCTGGCGCCACTAGGTGGCGTGCGGAAGAACGTGTACGCGCGGCAGGACCGGACCAGGTTTCAGAAGGCGGCGGCTGCCGTGTGGAGTTGCGGGGTCTTCCCCGTCCTCGCGGCGGCAGAAGCTGTCTTGCGGAGGAGGGGGGTCTTCCTCTCCTCCGCGGCGGTTGAAGCTGCTGTGGTAGGGCGGGGGGTCTCCCCCTTCTCCTCGGCGGCTGTGGCTGTTGCGGTAAGGTGGGGGGTCTCCCCCTCTTCCGTGGCGGCTGATGCTGCTGCGGCAAGGTGGGGGGTCTCCCCCTCTTCCGTGGCGGCTGATGCTGCTGCGGCAAGGTGGGGGTCTCCCCCTCTTCCGTGGCGGCTGATGCTGCTGCTGGCAAAGGTGGGGGTCTCCCCCTCTCCGTGGCGGCTGAGGATCCGCGGACCCGGAGGGAACCGGCAGCCAGGTACGTTACACTAATATAGTGATATATATATTATATATAAGTATATATACACAGAAGATATTATATTGCACAGCATGTAATAAAAAAATGCAGATCATTTGGTGGTAATAAATTGGTTCAAATTTCTCCAAGGCCACAGTATAAATAAGCATATCATACAACTTTAAGTGTGACTGTAACCGCAATAGCGTGAAATAATTCAATTCAGAATTGCTTTTGATTTTTACAGTAGACTGAATGAATTTTAGCTTTCTGACTGCATTTTGCTTTCTAACAAATATTATACTGTTTTTTTTATTTAATTCAGATATAAATATTTTGTGTATGTTGACATATTCAATATTTCTTGATTCAAATTATTACCAATATATTTTTTCTGATTTGTTCTTAATTTGTTATATATGATATATATCTTAATTTGTTAGCTCTGAGTTTTGGAAAACTATTTACTTTTATATATAAAACTAATATTTTACACAATGGTAATATTTCAAAATAATACATTAACCTAAGTATTACAATTTGACAATATTCAAAATTCTACATGCAACTTAAGTGATCATAATTATTGCTTTTATCACTTTAACAGGTGAATATTTTCTTAAATATCAAGAAAACATTTACAATAAAAGGAGAAATTCCTAAAAAGCGACAAAAGTAAAAAGATATATTTATGCCATTTGTACAGTTTCAGTCATAGAGGATTGTGTGATGTCCTGAAAAATAGGTCACTGTACTATCCTTTATTCAAAGATGCCTCTTGCCCTCATTCCATTAAAAACTAAAAACTATAATCCCATATTCGTAAAAAATATTTCTTAAAACTCAGTATTAGAATTAGATTTTAAACAACACCTATGACTGGGAACAGATATAAAAAACAAAAATATAATAAAAGTAAGTTAAATGATAATACATGAAAAGCACATTTCAATGGACCCATACATCATTGTCAAGCAGACAGATTAAACTTTATTGTTTCTTTTTGAACTAGGAACTCAAGGTTAGTGGAAATGTCTTGAAATGCAAAGTAGTTTGGCAGATAAAGTGAAATACAGATGAAACCAGACAATAAAATGATATTGGTAGTAATGTGGAAAACAGAAGGGAAGTTTACTTTTTTATAACCAAACCAGAAATCCAACTTTCTCATTCAGACTCGTTATGTTTTCAAATTAACAATTAAGTGAAAATTATACCACATTATTTTTAAATTTCCATTCACAATAAGAGATCAGTTTTGATATGTGGTGGTTACATAATTATATGTTAAGAATGTCTCTCTCCTACTCTTGGTCTTTTTCCGGTTTGATTCATATCTTTAGGATTTATAGTGGATTCTTATATTATAACACTAACCAAAAAATATATGTCATCAAAAAGGCACTAAATTCTAACATTGTTGTTTTACGTTCTTTGAAAGGCGAGAGAGATTCATCTCTACCATGCCAGCTGCTAAACACTGGTAGTCATAACATTTACATGAGCTGATTAGCTTTTTGTCTTTAAACTCTAGATAGCTTAGTTAATATGCACTTGGGTAACTCTGTAACAGAGTAGTAAACCAGTTGTGAACAGCTCTTGAGTCTCAATGGAAGCCAGACTGTTCTGCTCTGTTCTGTCCTTACTACCTTTTATGAGGGTCTCCGGGTCAGTTTATTCTTTTTCAGACAAGGGAGCTGTAATTGCCCATACCGCATATAAAATTAAGAAACACACGGAAACAAGCAAAACAAATACCAAAGCATTTAATACCAATTCTAGTTGTGTATTTTTGCATTGTATGTAAGAATGTTTGCTAAAATATTAATAACATAAATTTGCCTGGGAAATTAATTTCAATACATTAAATGAAATGATTAAATAAAAAAAAATATTTTCTTCTATTTGAATGATATTACTGCCTGAATTTCAATTCCTAATGAAGTTGTTTGCGTTAATGTGTTTTGCTCAGTGCTACAACCTGGATAGGAGAATCTGTAGTTTATTACCGCGCAGTATCATCACCCATGTCCTTTAAATCTGTATGTTTAAACTCTCTTACAGCTTAAGTCCTTGGCATATAATTAGGCCTGAGGGGATAAATAACCGGTATATGGCCTTACATGAATGTAATTTTGTATAATGTCTCATGAATAATTACAGAGATGTTATACTGTTACATTCACTACCTACTGGATGTAGTTTTAGAAATAAATAAATGATACAATATGTTGCTATATATGTGTCCTGGTTTACCAAATGCCCCTGTGAGTTTGCCATTGATATATTGTTATGAAATGATGATTGAATGATTGGTTTGACACTTGGAAAACAAGGCAGAATTCCTGTTGTTTTGAATGGGTTCAATATGAGGAACATTATTAGATTGACAAGTTTGACATAAAAAATGCAGCAGAAATATAAAAAAGAGGGGTATGAGTACCAAATATGATGTACAAAATAATTATGGAAAAGAAGATCACTTGCACCTATTAAATAAAAATAATAATAAAACCTACATTTAAGTTTATAAATAAAACAAATGTAGGACGTGTTTATAAAAGCTGTATAAATGCACAACATTATTGGAAACGTTGCATTTAAATTAGATATAGGAACCACAGCTAACATTTTGTATCAGAAGATCATAGTTTGTAAGGATTTTTTTGTTAAGAGGGTTTAATATACAGCTGTTTGGATGATAAAGGATTTGCATGTTCTGTGCTTCTATTTTACATGTCAAATGGATGGAACTGCAAGAGCAAGATGGCATATTACAAAAAGGTTCCTTTTGAGGTCCCACATAGACAAGGTTGGATACATAGGACACATGAAACAATTTCTGGCATCTGCACTCTTAGTTGTCCCAGAAGTTAAACTAAGAGTACTTACTTGATACTATTCTAAAGCTACAGGAACATATACACACTTTACCACCATGTCATTTCAAGTAGAAGAGCCGGATCATGTGTTCATCAGAGCACTTTAAATGTACCTATTTTAAACTATTTTATTTGTGAGTCAAGGATATTCTTATGTATAATATCAGATCCACTCCCAGGTAAGCCAATATTATTGAGGCAAATTTAAAATCCAATTACATCAGGACTATTAGGCTATACCAGTTAAACCATTACTTGGTTGTTATGTAGACGATGCATTTATTACATGGTAAGGTTCCCGCCCAGAAGTACTCTGTTTTTGTTTTATTGCAAAATATGATATGATCGTTAATTTGTTATGAAAGTACAGATGTGTTCTTACATCTAGCCCTGTTGGTTAAGAGAAGCAAAGTAGTGTATCAAGCCAACACGTGACAATAGGTTTATTGACTAGAACAGTTGTCATCACACTAGGTGGATGATTGCTTTTACGGTATAGTCTTCTTACCTGTACACTAGCTATATAAAGACTCTTGGTGCATTTTGTTATCAGCTCAGTTGTGTGCTCTTCCTAGTATTGCAACTCAGCATCCTTATACTTCACCAGAGCCTCGGGTTCCCCATTCCTATTCCCTGTAACTGTTGCTCCCTGACCTGCTCCTGAACCCATGTGATTGTGACCTCAGCTACTGCTTTCAGCTAGTTTAAGGCTATGTTCCCGTTTGTCCAGTCCTCCTGGCTACCATCTCCTGTTATGTGATGGTGGCTTCTGACCCCTGCTTGTTTAAGACTATGTTTCTGCCCTGGCTATCATCTCCTGTATTCGTGTCACGTTGCGTGGTCCTGACTGCTAAGGAATGAAAGAGGCGTGACACGCACCAGGAGGTGGAGCATACACCGTGGCGGATATAAACATCTGGAACTTAATTCATGATTTTTGACCCTCGGGTTGCCTGACTACTCTCCGGCTTCTGCTCTTGGTTGATCTATTTGTACACTGTATTTGGCTTGTCTGATAACCCACTCCGTGAACCGACCTTTGTCTGACCATCCATTCTATATTAACCCCTGGCATCCTGTGTCACCCATCTGCAGTAGTTTACCTATATAGGTATCAGGATCCATCCGTACTACACTCAGTACCAAACTATACTTGACTACACCTGAGCCCCCTCACTTTTTGGATCATCTAAGTCCCTGTCTTCTTAGATTGGGGCACAACCCCTTGGTAGGTGATTCAGGGTGGAATAACATCTGCAATGAGTGCTCCTTTGGTGTTGGTGGATGTGACAATTGTGTTTTTATGGATGAAGTAGCTTGGGAGATCTGGGAATGTTTGATGTATGCGTGCACCACACCCTACAGCTTAAAAAGCCACAATAATGTTTCGATAAAACAGTAAGCCAAAGCGAAAAACATATTTATAAATCAGTTTGCATAAACACACACATTAAAACAGAATGCTATAAAAAGGAGGCAAACAGAAAAAAGGTTTACCAAAGAATATTTTTACCTTGTTTTCCATCTGGTCTAAGATGAGCCTTTTTTTTCCCTTAATATTAAGTATTAAAAGTTGCTAAAAGTAAAATACACTGATGTAACGAAATGTGTTTCTCTTGGCCTCTGGTGTCAAAAATGATCAATATTTTAGTCGTATCCTCATTGTTAAGCTGTCTGTCACTACAAGAAATCAATGCTTGTTTGCAATGCATTGTTAGGTGTATCTAGTTTTTACTAGTTTCTGTATTGATTCTGATTGATGCTGTCTGTGGCACCGGAGCATATACTTGCATAACGACAATATGTTTGTCATGTTCCTATTAATGTTCTGGCACCGTTGTTCCTTAAAGGAACATTTGTATGCCATTTACTTTCTTTGTGAGGTACGGTCTTCCAAATCCTTTCCTCTGTGCTTGAAACATGAGTCTGCCTTGCTCTCTCTGGAGCAGTGGAAGTACATGAAGGTGCTATGATATTATTATTTTCAAATATTTTGAATATCCGTTGCTGGTAAATTATGTTGATAAATCTCTGTAAGTGATATGCGGATAAGAAGTAACATATGTCTAACAGTAGGTCTAAAATCATACAACAACTCTAAATAATTTCAGTGTTTTGGCAAATGGGGTTTGGCTAAAGTAAAGAATCAAGAGATGTTCTGCCCACTTTCTTCAAATGTACTATACTTTGTAGTGACATACAGTGTGGTCTAGCCTTTGTTTGTTTTATAATATGTAAGATATATTATTAAATTTAGAGTATAAGGTAATATCCATTCTAAAAAAGTAAAGTTAAAATACATACCAAAATATATTTCTAATGCTCCAGTACGGATAAGACATTCCATCCACTTTGGGGTGATATGGTACCGTTATTAGCTATAGGTAACTTAAATTAATTGCAAAATACATCCTGTAAAGTCCAGAATATGCCTTACCTTCTTAATAAGGTTTACTTCTCAGATTTTATAATTAGTGGACCTTTTAGGAGTTAACCCTTAAAGATGCATCAACATGAATTTATTAATTCGCAAACTTACCTGAACTATGTCTGCCCTCTGATATAAATTACAATATATTCATATATTTCATTTTGTTAGCAATCACTCATGCAGTTTATTTCCTGTCATCATAGCCTTTAGAAACTACCCTGAAATGTTCCGTTTTCCATGCTAGATATTGTATGGCGCTGTCCTGAATGATTTTGTCCACAGTCTTCTATGTTCTCATTTCACTTTCATCAACTTTGCAAAACATTCTCTTTATCCTTTAATAGGATTTGGTTCCAGTAACGCTACATCAAATGGGGCAGAACTCTAAAAACTAGAATCAAC
>VKOC01047145.1:0-73567 GCA_009364415.1 Spea multiplicata
TATGTGTGTGGATGAGTATGTGTGTGTGGATGATATGTGTGGATTGGTAAGTGTGTGAGAGTGATGGGTGTTATGCTGTACCATTTCCAATGTCTTTTTCATGATCTAATTATGCTCTAAAAGTACATCATAACTCCCATCACTCTATACTGTTCCATACAGTGGCAGAGCTGGGAGGCAGAGGCCTTGCACCCCCACCGCGGGACTCCTGAAAGGTAAGTGAACTTCAAAGAGGGAGAGGGTAGATAGTAAGAAGGGGGTAGATAGGGAGAAGGGAGTGAGACAGGGGAAAGGGGGTAGATAGGGAGAAGGGAGTGAGAGGGGGTAGATAGGGGAGAAGGGAGTGTGAAGGGGTAGATAGGGCAATCATACTCCTATCATGCCAAGTCTGCGAATCCATCCTGGAATCTGGATATGCCTGGGCATGATAGGAATGTGATTGCTGTTCCGGCGCTCAGCTGTGAAGCGCGCACCACGGGAAGACGGACGCCTCCCGCTCCCACTGCAGGACTCAACAAGGTAAGTAAGGGGAAGGGGCAGAGGGGGATCAGTGAGAAGAGGGGGGCAGTGAGAAGGGGCAGAGGTGGTAGATAGTGATACAGGGGGATAGATAGTGAGAAAGGGGAGTTTTGTTACAGGTTTTTATTCCTTTTTTGGGATGGGGGGGGCGCCAGAGGAGTAGTCCGCACAGGGCGCCAGAACACCTAAGGCCGGCTCTGTTCAGGAGGGAGACATAAAATGTGCGAGGAATACGAAGGGTATGTGGCAAGTCCAGTTCATATGTGACTGGATTAATATGGCGGAGGATGGAGTATGTTCCAATATACCATGGTGCCAGTTAAGGCGCTGCCCAGGTAGCGGTAGTACTCGCTGCCCAGGAAGCCGCCTGAGGAGGAAGTCCCGCGGGACACCTCTGTTCTGAACTTCTTGGACTTTTTCTCTTAGTCAGTTCTATATCAGCAGGCAAAATCAGCAGGCGTTTGTATACACAATCACTTTTTTCTATAAACTATATTGCCACACATTTCTGCATATCTTCAAAAGTTTCCATAACATTGTTTATTGTATCCTGAAACAGCTGTGGACACAGTATAACACTTAATGTTACTTGCACATCTATTTATATCCATGGCTGCTTAATTCTCTACACGCTAAAGCGCTGTTTGATTGCATCTGCCTGCTGACATTGTCAGTAATTTAAATTTGGTTTTCTTGTCTTCTTCACTATATCTGTACAATAATTCACGTAGAAGGTTATATTATTATTTGTTCATTTTTCACTTTCTTTGAAGCGAGTTTGATTACTTCTGTCTGAACTCTATTTTTTATTTTATTTTCAACAAAAAATTTCACTTTTTTTGGATACTATTGTTCCTAGCTGTGCAGTATTTGTTTTCTAATACACATTCCTCAGTTTTTTCATTTGAAGGTTTTATGGTTACATCATATCATATCAATTCTTTATATGCTAAAGCACTGTTTGACCGCTTCTGCTTGCTGACATTGTCAGGAATTTGATGTGGGTTTTTTTGTTTTCTTCACTATATCTATGCAATAATTCACAAAGAAGGTTATTATATTATTTTTTCATTTTTCACCTTTTTTTGAAGCAAGCTTGATTCTATCGCTCCTGGTTCTGCAGTATTTGTTTCCAAATACACATTCCTCAGTTTTTTCATTTGTAGGTTTTGTGGTTACCTCATCAACTGAACCAGAGATCTTTCAGCCATTAACCCCCTACTCCTCACCTCCTGCTATTTTCCTTCAGGAATTTCTCTGCACTTGTTCTTATAATTGAACAGGTTACCTAATTAAGTGGCCAGTGAGTGTATACATATAATATATATATATATTATATATATAATATATATATATAGTGTATGTGTGTATATGTTTGCATGTGTGGGGCAGAATACAAGTAAGAAAAAGGTTGAAAGAAAAAAAGTGAAAGAAGATGTCAGCATGTGAGGTGCAAATAAAGTGAAACGGCAAAATAAATTGAATTGGCAAAGAGGGGCTTGCTATAGAGCTTGCTAAAGGCTGGAAATCCAGAGAAGGGCCACTTCCTGAGTAATCGCTCAAAGCTCCTTAATCCAGTCTTGGATCTTAGAGCCAGGGACATTGTACTTACTACTTTTAATCGCAAAACAATGGTTAAGCAAAAATGTACAGAAAAGTATTGAATTTTTTTTTTATTTACAAATAATATATAATGAGCAATTTAGAACAACAAAGTATAATATTACTTCATGCTGAGAGACATTTTCAAGTTTAATTCAGATAAGACGGGCATATTAAATAAATGTGTTTTCATTAATTAAAAATATTGATGGTGATACGGAGACAGGAAATTAAAATACTTCTTATTGATGTCAGAACCACTTTTCCAAGTTCATATTTACCAGAAGCGTTACAAATTCATACTAACTAAATGAATTGTATTCAATGTAAAGACTAGATTAAATATCATCTAAATCAGTTTAATATTTTCACACACGGTTCTCTCATGACAGAATTACTGACGTGCTCTTGGCACATGTCTCACACAGTTAATGAGTTTACTTAGATTTAGGATGACATTTTTAATTGTGTGCATGTTGAAATCCCATATGCAAAGCACTAATAGAATTGAACTCCAAGCTACAGAACACTTGGCGAATAATGAAACTCAATCTGTCTTATAAAAACACCTGTTTATAGTATAATATATTTTTTTCATGTATATTATGGTTATCTGAGAAATTAACTCTATGAGAATTGCTGGTTTCCTTAGGTTTGAAGATCCACACGTTAACAACCAGGGAGTCATATCCTAGTTATTTGGTAGCATACAGGTAACCACATTGTTTTATGAAAATGCTGTGTTTGTAAATATATCTTTATATTGAGGTCCAGACTGATGGTCAGGCACACTACACAAAGGTGTAATATGCACCTGATGTAAGGAACAATTTTACTGCTCCAGTCCTGTACTGGGTTGGCTTAATTTAAAAAAAAACAATGAAAATTGGTCCAACCTCCCGGAGGAAAAATATATCCCAAGCCCTGGTACTGAAAAGATAATTTCAGAAAGTTCAGAGAAGGGCTACTAAAATGGTTTAAAGATTACAGGATAACCCTTACCAGGACAGGTTAAAGGATCTTAACCTATATAGCCTGGAAGACGGGACAGGGGGGATATGATAGAAACATTGAAATACTTTAAGGGTATCAACAAGATAAAGGAAGAGAGTTTAAAAGGAGAAATACTACCACAACAAGAGAACATAGTCATAAGCTAGAGGGGCAAAGGTTTAATGGTAACATCATAAAATATTACTTCACGGAAAGGGTAGTGGACGCATGGAATAGCCTTCCAGCAGAAGTGGTAGATGTTAATACAGTAAAGGCATTTAAGCAAGCATGGGATAGGCATAAGGCCAAGATAGATATAGGATAAGGGCAGGTACTAAAGGAAAGTACTCAGAGGTTGGGCAGACTGGATGGGCCTACTGGTTCTTATCTGACGTCACTTTCTATGTTTCTAGTACTGCTTGGAGAATGGTGAGCTGATCCCAAAAGTAATGGTAGCCCCAGTTACAGGCATACCACTCCTTATGGACCTTCACTTTAGGGACACTAGCAAGTAAAGACAGTTACAGCACAAACATCGCCCTGTTAATGTATGCTCGCTACGCAAGAATGGACACAGCATCATGTCAGCACGTCTGTTCATCGTTTGCATGTCTTCTGAGAGATTTGCCTTTGTGAGGGAAATGTCCTGAAGATTGCAGTGCAAAAAATGCATCTGTATAGATTTAACTTAAATCCAAAATATAACAGGAAAGAGTAGGTGCAACAACATATTTTAGCACAGAAAGAAAATTGTCTCAAGTATATGACAGTATAGATGATTCCGAGTGTGCTACTGCAAATATAATCTCCTAAACATGGAATTTTATCGACATACAACTGGATAAGAATAATAAGGATAACTGTAAAACCTTCTTTCTGTCTACATCTATGAAAATGGATATATTTTAAGTGTTTCCTAAAGTCTCATACAACTGCAGCCATGTTGTATAGCGAATGTGGCTTTTTTTTTTTCTTTTAAACCAACCCTGCCTTTTTTCCATAATGCCCTTTCTATTTCAGTAATGCAGTCTTTTTCAATTTTTAAACATCTCCCATATTTTTTCACCACTGACAATTTTTCAATTAAGTGTTCCTTCAAAATAGCTTAGCGAGCAGTCCATTCAGGCACAGCAGTTTTGATACATAAATTATTCCCTGACACATAGAAATCTATTTCCCTTTCAGTAAATTTTATATATATATATATAATATTATATATATATATATATCTATATACACAGTATATCACAAAAGTGAGTACACATTTTTGTTAACATTTTATTATATATTTTCACGTGACAACACTGAAGAAATGACACTGCTACAATGTAAAGTAGTGAGCGTACAGCCTGTATAACAGTAAATTGTAAATTTGCTGTCACCTCAAAATAACAATACATAGCCATTAATGTCTAAACCTTGGCAACAAAAGGGAGTACAGTGGAAATGTCCAAATTGGGCCCAAAGTGTCAATGTTTTGTGTGGCCACCATTATTTTCCAGTACTGCCTTAACCCTCTTGGGCATGGAGTTCACAGAACTGGAGTCCTCTCCCACTACGCCATGGCTAGATCACGGAGCTGGTGGATGTTAGAGACCTTGCGCTCCCCTACCTTCCATTTGATGATGCCCCACAATAGGGTTTAGGTCTGGAGACATGCTTGGCCAGAGGATCACCCTTTACCCTCAGCTTCTTTAGCAAGGCAGTGGTCGTCTTCAAGATGTGTTTGGGGTTGTTATGTTGGAATACTGCCCTGTGGCCCAGTCTCCGATGGGAGGGGATCATGCTCTGCTTCAGTATGTCACAGTACATGTTGGCATTCATGGTTACCTCAATAAACTGTAGCTCCTCAGTGCTGACAGCACTCATGCAGGCCCATGCCATGACAATCTCACCACCATGCTTGACTGTAGGCAAGACACACTTGTCTTTGTACTCCTCACATGGTTGCCGCCACACAAGCTTGACAGCATCTGAACCAAATAAGTTTATCTTGGTCTCATCGGACCACAGGACATGGTTCCAGTAATCCATGTCCTTAGTCTGCATGTCTTCAGCAAACTGTTTGCGGGCTTCTTTCTGGGATGACAGCCATGCAGACCAATTTGATGCAGTGTGCGGCATATGGTCTGAGAAGACAGGCTGACCCCCCTGCTGGCAGCACTAATATGTTTATTTCCCACTAAAAACAGGGTAATATGTCTGTTTTTAGTGTGTGTGTGACAGCATGGATGTGTAAGTGGAGGGGGCATGGCACAGGGTGGCTGTAAGTGATGTGCAGACCCCATACTGCTGGCAGCATCAATATACAAGGGGGGCAGCTAGCCAGGTTTCAGCATGTACTGGCTGACTTGGCATGATAGGAGGGTGAGTGCTAACAGCAATCACAGTCCCATCATGCCTAGGTTCCAGCATTTACTGGTTGCCTGGGTATGATAGGAATGTGATTGCTGTTAGCAATCACACTCCTATCATGCCGAGTCATATTGGTGAATTTTTTGCCCAATTTTGGTGTGTTACTTACTTTTAATAAAAGTTTGGTTAACACACCAAAATTGGACAAAAAATACAATATTAATGTATATATGATTGTTGACAGCAATCACACTCCTATCATGCCCAGCCAACCAGTACATGCTGGAATCTGGGTATGCCTGAGATTGCTGTTAATCTTCTTTTATTTTCTTTCTCTCTCTCTCATTCATTTTTTCATACAATTTTGGTGTGTAACTTAAGTTTATTAAAAGTGTGGGATTTTTTATTATTTTTAAGGTGGGGGGTCATTTTTGGCTTCGGCTAAGGGAACCCCGAATTTTCATTTTGGTGCATCCCTAGAATAAATAGAACTATTTCATTTTCACTTATCCAGAATCCTGAATTTGTAGTCACATAACTTTCTAGGCCTCGAAATCAGTGAGAGGAGAAGTAAAGTTTTTGTGTCAATTACTTTATTTTAATCTGCATATCTTATTAAAGGCTATATTTTCTCACAGTGAAAAATGAGTGCGCCCTCACACATATACAATTCTGATGAAGTGACCCACTGCAGAAAAAACTGACACCCCTGATGTAAAGCAACAGTTCTTTTATTCTGATCCTCAGAGAGTTCTTTGCCATGAGGTGCCATGTTGAACTTCCAGTGACCTTTATGAGAGTGTGTGAGAGAGATATCACCAAATTTAACCCACCTGCTTCCCATTTGAGACCTTGTAACATTAAAGAGTCACGTGACACTGGAGAGGGGAAATGGCTAATTGGGCCCAATTTGATCATTTCCACTGAGGGGTATACTCACTTTTTTGCCAAGGTTTAGACATTAATGACTGTGTGTTAAGTAATTTACACTGTTATACAGGCTGTACACTCACTACTTGTAGCAGAGTGTCATTTCTTCAGTGTTGTCACATAGATATGATATAATATAATAAAATATTTACAAAAATGTGAGGGGGGGTACTCACTTTTGTGAGATACACTATACATACATACATACATACACATATATATATTCCACAGTGCTGTACAATAATCGTGATAACTTCCAACACTACTATCATTAACAAGTAACACAGTCTGGCAGTGTCTGACATTTCATTATCCTGTGTTTTTGTTTTTTTATACTTGGAGCCTTGCAAAAGTAACTTTTCAGCACTGACATACATGCAACAGTCTCCAAGGGAAATGCTGCTTCCCTGATGCGCTGGGTTAGTGTCATCAGTCTGTAGGCCAGGAAGTAGAGTTTGGCCTCACCCACTTCCCACCCCTTCCAAATATACCTTCAGCTAGCCACAGCCCTTCCCGGGGACAAGCCATGGAAACTTCCCAGTTATGTTAATACATGTATGTAGGTTATTTTGAAATCTGTAAACGCTATTACATAGGTATAGATAGTGTTGCCAAATGTAAAATGTACACACACACATATTTATATATATGTGTGGCCGATTTTGTTATTATATATATATATATATATATATATATATATATAATATTATTTGTGGCGGATTTTGTTTATTCCATTGTAGTGGTTTTCACCAAACCAACATCAATGACATTTTGAATATTCATGGCACTAATCTCTTTATAAAATAGTATTTATAATGCAATGCATGTATAAAAGAGATTATGGGGCAAATGGCCCAATCAGCAATAGAATTAAATTGGGTGCTATGGTAAAAGCCACTTTACGAACATTGCACCATAATCCCCCCCCCCTCAAAACACATCCCTTACTGTCTTTTTACCTAGATTTGTGCTTCTAAAAGGTCATCTTATTCTCTGGTAGAATGGTAATGTTCCAATGAGAAACACATAACGAGCAAGCAGTAAGAGAATGATTTACTGATATAGCCATAATCAACAGGATAAGGAAGAGCCCCCATTATAATGTGGAACACTGTTGAAGTCTCTCTGTAAAATGTCAGCTGAAATCAACCTGTTCCAGACACAATAATTAGGTAAACTTCGGTGTGTAAATTAAATTCCTGCACAGACTAATATATATGTTGTCAGCATAAAGACTATTGGCAAACAGACACTGACAGATGAATTAATGTTACCACTATCTAGCTAGACAAATAAGGGAACGGGACAGCACCTTAATGATTAATTGTATAATTAAAGCCAAAGAAAGAGTAGAATGCATTTATTGCCATCACAAGCTCTTACCAGAGTTTAAGTGAACTGCCTTACCTACATTGGTGGTGAAAACTAAGCAGGTATTACAATCTAAAGGGGATCATGTTTTGCTGTCCGGGAATACAATAGGTTTCCCGTATCGTTCGAGCAGGACCCTCCTCATCTGTTGTTTCTCTAAGTGAAATGATGTCATATACTACTTGTTATGCCTTGTCTACCCATTGTATAGAGCTACTGAATATGGTGGCGCTATATAAAATGCTTTGCAGTGGTGTATTCTAGCCTATGTCACTAGGCCTAAAACAGAGGATCTGAAAGGGAATTTATACTTTGTAGGTCTGGGCAGACCTCTAACATCTTTTATTAACAGCTTTATTAAGAGCACTGAAATATGACAGCCTGGCAGTGGAGGAGGAGAATGACCACCTACAAGTTATAATATAATATATAATATAATATCCTATTACAATATAATATCCTATTACAAGTTATGGATATTAGATTAATAGGGACAGAACGTTGATCCAGAGATTTATTCCTCTTGAATATATGTATCGTTGGAAGTGCTGTGTAAATTGTCACTATATAAAAACATAATAACATTCTACTTTCAAGTAGAAAGTCTCAATACCCTATAATTCTTTGCAGAGAAATGTGTTGCCTTCAGTTCTATTTGTGCAACAAACTGACTTTGCACTCTGTTTACACCAAAGTGCATTTTTCTCATACTCGGCTATAAAGGTTACAGTCCCATTCCAATAGTTTTTAATATACTCAAAAACTACTTCCTACTTCATTCCCTGTACTTGATCTCACAAAAACACTGATTACCAAAAATGAATAATCGCCAGATTTAAATTCATTAAATCTTAACGTAAAGTTAACATAATGTAATTTTACAATTATGTGTAGACAATTTTCTCATGGCTGAAATACAAATAAGAAAAAACTCAACTGTACACTTTTTTGCTTTTATTACAAGCATATAATATTAATTGGCAAAACACAGAATACAAGCTTCACTGTGGTCAAATTAAAACATTAAGCAATATAACCTCACCCAAAAAAGTTTTTTTTGACAAAATTTCAATAATTGTTACAATTTTTACACAGTAACACAAAATTAAAATGTAAACTTTCAAGGAAAAACTTAATTTGAGTTATGCAATTAATTCTGTGATTTGTTCAGTTCATAAAATTCCTCATTTTGATGGAAGCAATGGTATTTTTTCTAGTAAAATTCAGTTGGGATAGAGGTGAAAACCCTACTAACTCACATATTCTAAACAGGTTCTTTAAGAAATTAACACATTGCCCTTTTTACAGTATGTACTCTTCAGATTTGGAAAGTGAACAAAGGAATGGGATAGGATTAAATATATCCAAAGCTCTTCAACTTGTTCATGGTAAGATTTTGTAATTACTCAGAAGTAAATGTTGATGTGCATTTAGCACACAAACATTAAGAAATGATCATTTGCGCCATATTCTATATGTCACAAAATAAAATCACAAATGTGCCATTTTCAAATTTAAATTTTCTTACATAAAGCTTTCATTACTAAGTACACCTTTACATGCTAAAGGGCAATGTGTTACTCACCCTTGTGCCACTCAAAGGGGCAAAACTGGATTTTCACATTAACAATATTGAGGATTTACTACTTAGTTTAACAGTCTTTAGTAGTTGCCTGTATGAATAATAATAATAATAAAAATAATAAAAACCCTAAATAGACGAATTGCTTCTCTGTAATGAACTAGTTTCTCATAGTATAACGTGATGCCCTTAGCAAAAAAAAAAATAATCTATTTTCCTGCGTTTGGACAGAGTTTATCAGCAAGCCACATAATTAAATATTAATATTCACAGATACATACAAACATAAGTGAACGCCAAAAGGTGCTGTTCCAATAATACAGAACATTAATTGAGCTTTGCCGCAAGTAAATAAATGTTGGCTGGTCATTTTATACCTTAGATTTATTCAACTAAAACTTCACAGAAACTGGGAAGTCCCAGGGGAGAAAAAAAAAACAACCTACAGTAATGTAGGTTAGCTTTGACAAAATGGGACAAAATCTGGTTTTATGTCTATGTTCCAATAAGCTTCCTTTATCTGCAGACATGGAGGCTGTCATTGTGTCAATCATGTAATACTGTGGGTGACTTTCCCTGCTCAAACACAGAGGAGATTCTTTTGGGCAATGCCAATGAAGTGTGTCCCCACCTAGACTTTCATTTGGCTGGGTGATTGGGACAGCTATTTTATTTTTATATTTACTATTATAGGGGTCTACTTGTGTTTGTCTAGTAGATTGTCTTCAGCTAGAACACATGCAAATGGCAAATATGCTGCTGTCTGAAAACTGTAAAATACTAAATCTGTTACAAAATCCCAGCACATTACTTTAAAAAATGAGCTTTTTCTGTAATTTTTCGTAGGAGTTCCCATACATAAGTTTATATGGTATCTTATTGTGCCACATGACAAGTAAGTCCTTAAATTTCTTTCCCCATGATTAAATAATTATTTCTGTTAAAGGTTTGAGTATTCGGCAGTAATAGGAATGGAGTTTTAATGATGCATTTATTATATTCTGTGGAATAGCTGAAACGGCACCTTTAAAATGGACAAAAAAACATGAAACCATATAAAACATTTTTTTCCCCCAAAAAAACTGTACTATATTTATATTCATTCATACTCTTTTTTTCTTCAAAATAATTAATGTAAGCGTAATCATACATTATGAATTATTTTTACTAAACTTGTTAAGTTTCATGTAGTAAAAAAAAATACCGCTAGTGCAGCTTTCTGTAACACGTAAAAAAAACAAAACAAATGGTTGCCTACATTAACTGGTTGTAAACTTCCACGTCATTCCCAGAGAACTGGCAGATCAATACAAATGAAGCAATTCATAAACCTATTGCACATCATGTTAATGCTTTTAACCCGATTTGAAATAGAAAATTAAAGTAAAAGAAGCTTGTTGATCATCTTACAATTTCATTTTATATGCCCGTAAATAAAGCTGGTCAATTAACCTTTTTAATGGTAAAATAATATAGAAACCTTAAAATAGAATAAATAATTTTTATAAAGTTACTTTTTAACCCACCAGTCCTATTTAAATTTATTATATATTCTGTCAGACGTTTCTATTTTCAGTAAGAACTATATTAAATGAAACTGCATACCCGGCACAACAAAGACACATGAACATTTTTGTGGATGAAATAATGGAGGCAATATCAGAGCCAGATTTACATTCCAAATAGCCATAGGCACAAACAGCACTGCCCCCCCCTTTTTTTTTTTTTAAATAAAACGGCTCTGTAGGAAGAGCATAGGTATAAATATCAGGGTAAAAGAACAATGAGCAGACTGAACGTGGTCAAAATAATTGGTGCGTGGCTAAAAGTAGGAGGGGCCACCAATAACCCCCCCCATCTCCCTCCACGCCTCCATTAAACCACACCCATCTCCCACCACACCTCTATTATAGCCTAATGGGAAATCTGGCCCTGGGTAACGAGGGGGGTTAACTGTGCCAACTAAGCTTTCACATGACCTAACCATTACATTATATAACAAACTGAAGCGCAGATTATCATATTGTGAAACCGGTTTTATAGAATGAAATATATTAATCACACAGTGAAATTGTTATATCACACAGCGGAAAAGACACCTGTTAAGTTGTTGCACAATGAAAAGAAAAAAACAGAATAAGAACAGTTTTATACATTGAAATACCCATAACGTTACTTAAAACCATTTACAATATTTACCTTTGAGTATGTTGAAAGCCTTTTCTGAGATAATTAAATTCAGTCAAATACAATATACATATATTGTATATAACATTGAATAAAGTGAACACAGTTGTGTTGAAAGTATTACTTCTCAGATTATATATGTTTTTAAATTAAAACCATTTTATTAAAACAATTAAATATCAATCACATCATCATGACCATGGCTGCCCTTAGAATTTATGATTGCGCAATTGTGGTATGCAAGTAAGGGAATTTGTGCTTCTCAAAACCTAGTGCTCATCACCAGCTGTATTAGTGACAGGAGTTGTTGGTGGGGGTGATCTCAATGCAAAGATTCAAGGCCTTCCTTGATAAAAACAGAATATAAACTGTAAAATTCATAGATGTGGTTCTGTGTGAGGCAGGAATATGCATCTGGAGTATACAGATTGCTAGGGTTAGGGTGGAGCACATACATTCTTATATGGCCAGGTGGTTCTCATCTCCAGCTGACTGTACACCAAGAGGAATTACAGAGCCATTAAAGAGCTACTGTGGAGGTATAAAATAATCAGTCATCAATTCTGAAGGACCTCCAATGTGCAGGGCACTAGGCCCATTCACAAAATGCCCTAACACTAGCGAGTTTCTTGTGGCTAACTCAATAGTCAAAGAATCCAGATTAATTCCTGTCTCTGTGAAATTCTCTAAAGACCATGGTCATTTATGTAAGTGCCTCTTGCAATTTACACCTCTAGAGCTATTTGCATATCAACTCAATTGTGCCCCTGATGGATGTCTTAAGATGGTAACCTAGAAAGTGTTTAGTGTAACTAACTTTATTGGCAATACAGAGAGCTTGTGCTTTTTTCCCCTCTCATGTCGTTGTTTTGGTGGATATTTAACATAAAGGGAAGCCAAAGTTGGCAGACTACCGTAAGTTTCCTGTTCTATAGCCCTCAACATTGTTCTTAGATGGAACAAAAATGTAACAATGTGAGAAATTAAATTAGAAGTATCATGCAAATCCTGAGTCACTGCTCCTTCCGATACATACATGTGGTTGGCTTCAAAACACACTTAGCATATTTTATTCCGTATATACCACTATACAGATTTAGTAAGCCATCTCAAAAGGTAAATATAGGATCTGAGAAAACGATAGATCCACTTCCGCAGACATATCTCCTTAACTGCACTTTTAATTCATTATGTTTCCAATGCTTGTGAACCCTCTTGACACTTAAAGCCACATGGATCTAGAACATACAAACGTTTGTGTTGCCCAGAGTATCAATAATAGCCATATCAGGGGGCATATTTGTATGTATAACATTTTCTACTAATTACTAACTAGGCCCTGCGAAATGCATAATTAAATCACCAACTGAACTATGCATTATGCATCATTATCTCTGACAAGGTTCTCCTGGAAGGTCTGTGCAAGACCTTCTTGCAGGTGAACCTTGTCAGAGATAGCTTGTCAAAAAACATAATGAAGTTGGCAAGTTGAACCTTTCACACAGGAATTTGGAGTGTGTGTGTGTCTACTGGGTAGCATTGCATTAGTTTTTTTAAGCCAAAAGAAATCAGCACCAGGCTTTATACTTTCCAAAATACAATGAAAACTAGAAGACACACCTTTAAGAGAGGCTTTCGTGCTAAACAATCAAAAATCTGTTTCATTCTATTCAACACATAACATTATATATCACTTCCAGTATCTGTAGAAAGGACATTGATGTTTATTTAAGCATTCAACTCTTTTTACTATTGCTTTCCTTGTATTTTTTTTACATTGTCTGCATATATATCAATATTTAACAGTTTCATTGTGTGACGTTCATATTTCATTCCATAATATATAGTATTTACCGTATGATCTGTGCACTTAAATATATACCTTTCATTACATAATATAAATTGGTTTTGTGAGCACATTTGTTCTCGTTATAGAACCTAATTATGCTCCAATCAACCCCTCAGAGTTTTAAATAAAATTTAAAAAAAAATCCCCATTGTCGACACACATTTCACAGAAAATAGGCTAAATGTGAATATCAGAACAGCACCAGGTGTATCCAAATCTGACAATAAAAAGTGCTTTCTAGCCTACTCTCAAACGTAACAATTACTTGGAAATTTTTTTTAGGAGTAATACTACACTGTACCTCACAGAGGTTTCCTTTAATCCAGCATATCTCCTTCATTTACTATATCTGCAGTGATGGATTGAGCCGTGTAGGAAACACACAGAAAGCACTTCCAAAAGAAATAGATATAGCAGAACCAAGAAATTCGGACAGGGTATCCTTTAAAAAAAAATATCTATATTGCCTACAGCTGAGGTTGTCATGTTAACACTTTGTAAAAGGCAGAGCTATACAGTTTTCATAATGAAAGAACCCGCTGTGTCTGTGAAAATTAGGAGCGGATCTCTGTAAGCAGATAAAAGCAAGAGTAAACCGTATAAAACCATTTTGAAGCCGATGAGAAAACATAACATCGCATGTCACGACACACCAAAGATTAAGAATTCTGAGTGCCACGTGCATTTGCAACGCAATAAGAAGTAACACATGGATCACCTCCAGCTCTTCAAAGTATTAACGTAGCACCATAGCAAATTCAAGTGATCCCAACTGCGTAGATTGTTTTAGGAATACACATTCATTTTAAAAGTAATTTTCAACTCTGCACTATTTATGATCCATTCCAACTATATTACTACTCCGATAAGATCAATTATTGCAGGTCCCAGTGTTATTCTTTTTCTAAAGTTTTATTCATCAACAAAGCTGTGCTAAATGGTTTACGCTACCTTGCTTACTGTTGCATAAACACAACCTGCCAAAAGAAACAAAACGTGATGAGATAACCATAGCACCAAGATCTCAACCTGCGTCCTGAAGCGAACAGGTTCACTAATATCAGAGCCTAGCAAACGATAACATAGGTTCAAAACAGTGACATCCAAATTGTGTGCCATTATGAAATCAATGAAGAGATAGAATAGCTAGGATTTACAGTAACCAGTATTCCACTTGGTGGCCTTGGTGCAACGTTAAGGGAGTAATATTGCAGCACAGGGTCAGAAAGTGCACAACAAATCACGATTAAAACCATCCCAATGTTGCGTTGTACGAACTGTCCAAGAGGTTTCCATGTTTTTACAAGATATATTTTTTTCTCCAGAAATAATATTATGGCCTAGTAATGCCGGGAACAGCAACAACAGGTTTTCTATATTGTAATTCAGCACAAAAGTCTGCTTGGTTGAGAGCCAGGAATATAGTATTCACTTGCATTGTATAATTAAATACAAAATTAATCTAAAATTGTTTTTTAATTGTGAACAATTATTAAAAGTTTCACAATTAAAAAGCAGCCTAAGGTGATTTGGTGTCTATCTTTTAATTCTTTATATATATATATATATTATATATATTTATACATATATATATGACCGTTAGTACATCTCAAAACCAATTTGGATGTAATTTGCAGCAAAGGTATGAATTATGAAAAGTGTTTTCAGTATTTGTAAACGTCATGCTGGTAGTGTCTTGAGCTGTGAAAAACTATTTTTTTTTTGTACAAAAAGGTATAAATATTTTCCTGTCCAGAATTCTGGCAACAGTTATCCATAAGTAAAACATTTCTGAAGCGAAGAGGGTCATCTGTGAGACAGCTACAATCTTCTGGCTTGAATCCGCTGGTTCTGGTCACATGTGGTGAGGAACGTGGTGCACTGTGGAGGTGCCCATGATAGTCTCTGCAAAATCTCTGCCCAAATTGGACAAGGAAGTTCTTTTTACAGCAAGTCCATTTTCGGTCTGTAATGCAGAAGGAGTGGTGCTTTCTGAAAAGAAGAAACGCAATACTGAAAAAAGCAGGGTACTAAGGGAACAATGACAAGGAATTTTGGTGGTTAACAATAAAAGGCGCACTAACCAAATCCATAATGCCATCCCACTTTGCTTCGGGTTGAGTTTTAATGTAACATACAAGCAAAGCAATACACATACCTTAAATCTCCACCGTGTGACAACAACAAACTTGAGTGTATGGTCCTTGCCAAGTATTTCTTCATTGCATAAAATGTCCAGCTAAAAAAAAAAAAAAAAAAAAAAGACATTGTATACCACACAAAAGATTAAGATTATTTACACTTCCAAAGAGGTAAAATGGTATTAAATGCTGAGGTAAGTGTCAAATGTAATAAAATGGCTTTACATTTTGCAGGGATCATCAGTTATTTGAAGAAAAGAATACTCTGTACATTACTTAAAAAAAGCAAAGACGACAACAAAAATAGCAATGAATTCTGCAAATGTTTGGGGTTACACTGTAGTTATTATACAATTTAATGCACAGAGGTGTGGGATCACTTTCAATTAACATGAAGTAGAATCCTACAATATGCATTCAACCCTTTGACTGCACCTCAACAATTTTCCTAGCAGGAGATATGCCCAGCCAAACACATCTCCTTGCACACGATATACCTATATACGAGATATTATAACTGTCTATACTATGTGAGTTTTTTCTGTTTTACTACATGTCTTTGCCTCTCCATGTGTTCTATTTCTTTGCTGTGACAGAAAAGGTCATGTTAACATCATAACAAAAAAAAGCAGTAATGCCATCGAAATGTAATTTTATTCCTAATGTAAATGCACTTCATTTGTCAAACAAAAAGGCACATAAAACAAATAGTGAAGAACAATACATGAGAGAGAAAAAAAGAAACATTATAAGGTGCCCAGTGATATCACTGTAATGTAAGATATACCAAAGATCCTCAAACAGATCTCTACCCATATTACACTGGGAAAGGTATACACACACACACACGCTGGCCACTATATTAGGTACACCTGTTCAATTGCTTATCAACAGAAATAGCTAATCAGCCAATCACATGGCAACAACTCAATGCATTTAGGCATATAGACATGGTCAAGATAACTTGATGAAGCTCAAATCGAGCATCAAAATGGGGAAGAATGGGGAATGAAATGACTTTGAACGTGGCATGGTTGTTGGTGACAGATGGGGTGTATTTCAGAAACTGCTGATCTACTGGGATTTTCACGCACAGCCATCTCTAGGGTTTACAGAGAATGGTCGGAAAAAGAGAAAATATTAATTGAGCGGCAGTTGTGTGGACGAAAATGCATTGTTGATGTCAGAGGTCAGAGGAGAATGGGCAAACCGATTCAAGATGACAGAAAGGTAACAGTAACCGGGTGTCACTCCTGTCGGTTAAGAATGGGAAACCCAGGCTACAATTCGCACAGACTCGCCAAAATTGGTCTTTGGACCACCAATTTAAACACCACATCCTACCCGAGTCCATCCCTTTATGACCACAGTGTACCCATCTTCTGGTGGCTACTTCCAGCAGGATAATGGACCATGTCACAAAAATTACTTCATCTTAAACTGATTTCCTGAACATGACAATGAGTTTACTATATTCCAATGACCTCCACAGTCACCAGATCTCAATCCAATAGAGCACCTTCAGGATGTGGTGAAACCTGAGATTTGCATCATGGATGTGCAGCCAACAAATCTCCAGCAACTGCATAACGCCATCATGTCAATATGGACCAAAATCTCTGAGGAATGTTTCCAGCACCTTGTAGAAAGTATGCCATGAAGAATGAAGGCAAAAGGGGGTCCAACCCAGTACTAGCGAGGTGTACCTAATAAAGTGGCCGGTGAGTGTGTATATATATTTGGAAAAAAGTGCCTCATTTATCTTTAGCCCTACCATTTTTTTTAAATAGTGGTAGGGCTAAAGATAAATGGGTGCGGCCTATAATTGGGTGTGGCCTATAATCGGGCCAATACGGTAATCCTTTTTGCTGCCCTTGAGGACCGGGATTGGGCACAGTTGATTGGAATTGGGGGGGGGTCTCACCTCATTGAAGGATGATAGGTTAAGTTTTTTGGCTATGAACTTCTTGAGATGTAACACTGTCGCTTGTGCCGAGCATCGTATCCATTTTCGCTTAAGTCCACGCAATTTGCTGCTGTTGCATTCTAAGCATATGCTCACCTTTAAGGGACAGGAAGAAGACACATCACTCAATAATTTTCACTGTCACTTTAGGATTGTGGAAAAATTAACCCTGAGAAAAGAATCTACTGCAAAAAAAACACCATGGCTTTAACCCATTGTTCACCAGAGGAATCAGCTTTACCAATAAAAAGATGATGTAGATGTCAATTTACAAGCCTCAGAAGCCTAGCAGATTGTACCATACTTGGCCTGTTATTAACAAAAGAATGGCCAAAAGATGCAACCTTAATTTGTGTCAAAATTAATGTTTCTAGTAAAAAAAAAATCTGTGCTTTCCTCAAAGCACCAGCTATATATAGAAAGCTGCCAGAGAAATGAAAGCATACGAACATGAACAAATGCATGGGTCACAAAAATGTCAACCTGCATTGTGTCTCCCTCTAGCTCATTAGAAACGCGCCCAGGTTTTCTATTCTAATGGCTGTTATTTAGTTTGTTTTGTGTCTATATTGAATATTTTGGGCTGAGGAATAATGGGGAAAATGGCATGGAAGGAAAAAAACACCTATATTTATAAAAGTTTATTAAACAGGAAAAAAAAGTTACTGACCTAAGTCAGCTGTATTATTTGATACAAGAAGAGGTTTTGTTTCCGAGTACCAATGTGGACTACTGGCTTAAGTAACATGTTACCAGCCAGGAGGAAAAAGTGTGTATTGCATTTAATGCTTTGAAAAATTACCTTTATTCTTTTGTATATCAATTAGAACCTTAAATTAATGCCTAAAGGTTTTGTCTATGTCTAATCTCTTGTTCTAACCAACGCAACTACTTGAGAAAAACTGCTTTTGTACCTGTTCATCACTTCTGTGGTAGTCGTGATCTTCCTCCTGTTTTTCTTCTGTTGTATCCTTAGCTGTGTTTTCTTCTGTTTTTGTTTCTCCTGGTAGCAAACGTGTAAATATATCCAACAAATTATGATTTCTTGAATTAAATCAGTATTTCAGTCTTAATAACTGAGGTAACTAAACCAACACATTTAAAAAGAAGTTGATTCTCTCTTGCCCTACACCGGGAAGCTGCCACTTTGCTGCTGCATTACATGTTTACACTGCTGCTCGCCTCAATATATTTATAATTGCTTTACAGAAGAACGGCACAGTCAAAAACAATTTCGAGCATACAACGCATAACTAAAATAATGTTCAAGGAGCATATATTTCATCTTTCTACGTGGGCTGATAGGATTCCGACGCAACTCTCACTGGGGAACTATGATTAGATCAATGAACATTTATTGCCCCAGCTTTTTCATTGGCTGATGTCAGAGCAGGAAAACTTAAATTCTAATAACTTCAAAAGTTAGAGAACTTTTAGGTTATGTTTTCACCTCAGATGTGACAGTTCTCCTTAAAACAAACACCAGGATAGCCTCCATAGGCTCTGTGTGTATGATGTTTATGAATGCCAATTATCTTTTTCAAAAACAAAATGTTATCAAGTAAGGGTAATCTGAGTTTGAGAACAATGGTTTATATGAGGTGTATTATGTTGTGGGGCTTCCCTGGGCCTATAGGGGACAGTGGTACTTTGTCTGTAATTGCACATATAAAGCAGATAGCGTATGTGATAGTATGAGTATGGTCAGCTGCCTTGCCTTGTTCTTGCAGTAACTGTGGTATGCGGGACTTCTCCTGACCCAAAATCTTGGGGTATTTCTTACCATTGCGGATGGTTTCCACATGCTGCTTTGCCGTACAGGTTTCAGCTTTGATATCTCCTGGAACTTCCAAGCCAAGTTTGTGATAAAACTCTCGCTGTTTGCGGATTTCCTCTGTAAAAAAAAAAGTGGGAACTTATACACTAAGGACACATTTTGTTATTGTTATGGAAATATCTTAATTAATGGATATTGTATCAGGGAAGAAGATAAAAGATTGTGTTTTAGGGCTTATTGCCGTCGGCTGAAACAAGGTTACCACCAACTGTAGGCTCATCATCAAGCAACAAGTCAATCATTTAGCTTTACAACGTCCAGACTCCTTTTTGCCAGGTAAAAAGATCTTACCCACATAAAAAGGTTTACTGAGGAACGCTAGAATTTTTTAAGTGTACTTAATAGGCATATTAACCTTACATTAAATCGTGCGCCAATCACTTTACAGAGGAGTCATTATTGTTGAAGATTCCCTCTTATTGGAATTACTGTACTTGAAACACATTTAATCACAAGATATATGATTTTTAAGGTGTTTCAAAACATTTAAAGGCAGCGATTTAGGTTATTTAAGGCAAAAACAAAAGTGCTTTTGACAAACCATGCCAAACATTTTTGATTTTGAACAAGCAGGAATGCACAGCAGGTAATCATATCATAAGTGATTTACTATTCATATTATAGAAAGCGGCCTACCTTCTTGGAGACCCGGCACAAGTTTGTAAACAATATCTTGCATTGTTCGGTCATGACTGCAAGGAGAAAAAAATACACAAAATAAATCTATTCAAGAATATAGCTAAAGTATTTCTAAGCTCTGTGCGGCATTTCGCTTAGGCGAAATACGATTTCTAAAATCCCAATACAAAATCTTCCTGATGGACATTCCATCCATCATATGCACTTGACTGCTGAGAGGTCTTGGTAAATAATCATGGTTTCACCTTCCAAAGGCATGGGGAGATTCTTTCCCCAAACCCCTGCTATTTTCTACGCAGGAGATTTGGTTGGCTGAACCGAGGAGGGGAACTGCAGCACTGTAGCTGCAGTTTCTCCCTAAGGTAAGAGATTTAATTTTACAGAATGCATAGAGATGTTTTAACTGGTGAGGCTGCCTCTTTAACTTTAACGTGAAATTTGGGATTTCAATTCCTGAATGGGCTCTGTTGGCCGTACGAGAAAACATTCAATTTAATCTTAATAGGAAAGCAACTTAATGCGCAAGATGTCTGGGACCTGCCTTAAACACATGCTAACATGGCTTGGCAGACAGAATCAGTAGATATAACACCACTGGGATCTCACTTTATACCTTTAGTCATATTTGTCACGTGCAATGAACATTTGAAGCTTACTGACATTATACACCTTGTGTGTTTTATTGAAAGGTTACTCCACTTCACCACTAACCAGACTTGGCCTTATGGGAGCCAAAGAACTGAGTAACGGTTTCTCATCATGTTCATCCTCTGAGCAGTCGCCATCCACCAAAGGACTCATGTGGGAAGTAAAGCTATTATATGTTCAGGAAATCATGAATAATTTACTAACAATGGGTTGTAGTGAGATAAAAGATCTTGCCAACATAAAAACGAAATGCGTGGAGAGTCAACACAACAGAGTATATTTCCTGCGAAGGGGTGAGATGGGCTTGCATAATGCACGGTAAAAGCGGTGTGTTGACACGTTCCATCTCATATGGTTCACACTTCTGTGAATAAACCTCTCAGCCGAGAGCCGGGCTGCATATCATTTGCGTAAGCTGCAGTTTTCCAATATAAGAGCGCATTTGAAGGCGTTACAGAACAGGCCGATTTTTGTAATTTAAGAATGTCAAGCAAATTAATTTCCTCCATGATTGCACCAGCGAAAGTGATGAATTAAATCGTATCCATATAACTATAAACAGTGGATTCAGTAAATAAAATGATTCCTTAACATGAAGAACTGAATCGCACAAGTCTAAAAATATTTCAAGTGAACTCATCGTGCGAGAAATAAAGCAAAATCAACCCTAGCACATAGAAATCAGTGGTAATTCCCACAAAAATAATATCAACAATGAAATGACAAAAGGATGGATATTACTATATACCGATTCAGAAAAGACTTCCACTTCAACTGGCAAGGGACTCTTAAAGGGAAATAATTAGGAATGCTGTACAGCATGTGTTTGATACGTTCTGACAAACAATATGAGAACGCAGCACTAGATTAAAACAGGGAATGCTGGAAGACTGCATATGAGGTTATCAACCAGATGTAAGGGAAAGCCTCTGCCATTTTGGTGCCTTGACAGCTTCTGTCACATAATGTAATAATACTGCACAAGACATCAGATAATGTTATATCCGACAGCTGCATTTAATGCTTCCAGAGAGAGTTCCAGTAATGTCATGACTTTTTATGTAACTCCACTGCGTAATATAAAAAACATGGATAGTACTATATCTCTCTCTATGGATGATCGTAAAGCGTACTGCTCACATAGCTTAAGGGAAATTATAATTGAATGCCTATAGTTTGCCTTTTTCGTTTTCCAATCTCTATAATGGTTTTGGAAATGCCGTATTTCCCCATGTATAAGACGCACTTTTCTAAAAATGTGGGGTCTAAAAACTGGTGCGTCTTATACGGTGGTTGAAGTTCCCAGTCCCTCCCTGCAGTCACACTGATTCTTGGCCCCGCCCCTTTCTGCATCCCAGTCCCTCCCTGCGTTCACTCTGATTGGTCCCACCCCCTTTCCTTATAGCGTCCACACTGCTCAGCAACTCATGTAACAGCAAGTATAAAATGTATATTTGGACTGCTGAAAGTTAGGGGAGGTGGGGGTTAATGTAGGGGTCGTTATGGTTAATGGGGTCTTTAGGGTTAATTTGGGGGGCAGTTATGGTTAATGGGGTCTTTAGGGTTAATTTAAGGGCAGTTATGGTTGATGGGTCTTTATGGTTAATTTAGAGGCAGTTAATGGATGAGAATGATGAGGATGATGTAATAATTTTTTTTTTTCAAATTCTGGGTCCCAAAATTAAGGTGTGTCTCATACATGGGGAAATACGATATGCAGTGTGTAAGTTCACACCATGGAAAACTTAAGATCGGCAGCAACCTGTGTGGGCATTCTCCAACCAATTTCCCATCTTCTCGTCTCTCCCTTCTCCTCCCCTAGCTTTACAAAGGCTGGCCGAGCCAATTAAGAACAGTCAGCAACTTATAATAGGGAGGAATAATCATGCAGATCATTAGATCAGCATTCCCATGCAATACACATTAGGTTGGATTTTGCACTTACATATTGCTCACTTTAATAACATTTTGATTAGTGTACGGAACAGTAATATGTATGATGATAAATCTGCTGTGATCTAATGTACTGAGGAAAAATCACTCTCATACCGAACATAAATTATTCATTAATAGAAAGTGTTTTATAAAAGCATATTCAAATGAACCAAAGTACCAATTCGCCCTCTATAGCAATAACCATAGCAACCAATGGAATGCTCATCCCAACTGCTCCATTTTTACACCTTCGCAAAAGGATGTCGCTTTTAACATAATGCATTGCTAGAGATTTCACTTTAGTAAGAATGCTAAGGTCAGCACTAGGATATTTTACAAACTGATGAAGCCTTAGGGTAGGCTGTTAGCAATTAATATGCTACACAACTACTACAACAGGCTTCTGTTCCTTTAAACATATCTGGCATGCATGTTGCTGAGGCTAAACTACTGTACAACAAACATTAGCAATACATTCACATGATGGCTTTTAGCAATAGCTTGAACTTGTAATACCCAAGTCAAGATTGCAGTCTGCCCAAAATAAACATTGTTTAGGTAAGGATGACAACAGTCTGATGCAACAAATCCACATATAGTGCATCAGTGCCCTCTTTTGGTCATTTAGGTGAATGTTTTGCCTCCCACACATTTGTAGCTATGATAACATTTAACCAGCAATACATGTATGTAACTACCCACGGCAAAGCAGCAAAGTTATGATCATAACTTGCCATACTGAAAACTAAAAAGATGGCATCGTCAAATCGAGCAGACAGGGAGCAAATAACTAAAAGGATTCTGGTTACTCACACACAGCAATTTATCAAGAGCTGGGAAAACAAAAGTTGTAAATAGGACATCACAACTTTGGATGTAGCGACCTCCAATCTAGATGAGACTCGCTTTACAGTTAAGGTGATTATAGTGTTATAACGATAGGAAAGTACTTCTAAGTAAATTATGCAATGATGAATTGGGACCGATTATTAGACAATTAGAAATAAAAGAAAAAGTAAACTAACAAAATGAGTGGCTACTAAAAAATGAGTGCGAAATCAGATGTGCCAATACGAATTAATATACTAATCACACAGGCACAGTAATTACGGACGTCTCGGTTCTAAAGCAGTAAACAGAATGCGTTTCATCTATTTTATGACCTATGTGAAAGGCAGTAGAATCCATTTTTCTCCAAGCCAACGAAAAGATGACTGGATCCATGCAGTCCCAGCTCTTACTTACTTACCCTATATACTGTAGCGGATGGCTCTGGTGGATGACAATTCTACATGTGGGGCATGTGTTATTTTCTTCTAAATATTTCACCAAGCAACTTCTACAAACTGGAAAGAGAAGGACATTTTTTACTCAGATGTTTTCATTTTCCAAAGAACAGTACAAATATTAGGCAACCATAAAAAAAAATCATAATGCTAATAGCATATGTAGTATTCCAGATAATTAAGGATACATTTTCAGCGGGGGTTTTTTCTTTTTCTTCTTCTTCTTCACTAAAAAGACTAATTAACAAGCTATTCCAATTAAAGCTGCGTCTTTCCTAGCTACCATCTGTGTTTATTTCCCCTGTTTACACATGTTTTTAGGAAGAATTTCCCCTTATTTTTCTTCTTATGAAGCACTGCCACCTAGCTGAAAAATAGTAATTCACACTTCCAACTTCATAGCAAAAATATCTAGTATAACGCATTAATTGAACTAAATACATCGGTCATGTCTTACACTAAAATACAATTAACACCCTAGTGAATTCACCCTAAACATTTGAAAACTATATTAAGGAACATATAGAGAGACCCGATTTCTGTATTAACTAGAAAAGTCTATGTGACATATGCCCTAAAGGACGCCATTAAGTGTAGCTAGGGACCTGTTTGATTATGGTACCACAACTACATCTGTACTTGTCAGCATAACTCCGGTGATAGATCTTGAGGGACAGAACTATAAATTGCTCATGCAGAAGTTTGTTTTACAAGGAGGACAATAACACTATGTTGCAGCAAACATAACAAAATGGTCACTAAATACAATGGGCACAGATCGAAACACCAAGGGCCAAACCAAAACCTTTGTTGTTCAACAAAGTAGAAGCCAGGGAAGTTACAAAAGAAAAACAAAGAAAGGTATTACATCTTAGAATTTGACAGAACAAGATATAATGACAAGAAAGTGCAAATGCATGAGGGTCATAGCCTAGTGCTCAAGGAGTGACATTTCCAGACCGAGAGAGGTGGCACTCCTAAGGCAGTGTGCTGCGTGTCATGTATAACAGTAGCTGGGCAAGCTGGTGTCAAGATGTTCATCAGATTTGCTGTGACAAAGAGAGAAATCAAGACTAGCAGCTAGGGGAACAGAATTAAACAAAATAAGAAGATGCCAGCAGCCGAGACACCAACATAATGCCCCGCAGAAACTGATTTGTTCCAATAGCCCTGGAGGCAATAGAAAGGCAGGCATGAGGAATTCATTGCTGGCTTCAGAAATGGAGTATGCTTTGCCAATATTATAAGAGGTTTCTTTCATATCCATTAACAAAAAAAGGGTCAGTTTGTAAAGCAATTTATCACTTCTGCTGGGATCCATCAAACACAAGTTAGGATGGTGCAAACTAGTAGAGGGTTACAACACTGGTGGGTATGTGAGCAACAGAGTAACATGTAAAACAAAATCTATATCTTTAGCGGTAAACCGCAACATCAAGGCCCCTATTCACCATTGTTTAATGGCAGAATTCCCTGTTGGGTTTGCAACAGGTCCCCTTACCATAGGATCTACCATCTTATAAAGCAGACCTATTTGAATGCCACTCACACGAATCCCTCTTCACCATACTAAGGCAAACCCGGAACACACTGACAGATACTTAGCTCCATGGACTCAAACAAAATAATCCCCCTTAGCCAGACAGATGCAAACTCTCGGGCAAACTAACGCACTCCATATTCTAAGACAAATAATCTGTTGCCACTTCTAGGACACAAGATGTTAATGATGATCCATATGCACGGAGAATAGGGTTGTATGACTGCTTCTTTAGTTTACTTCTGTCTGTTTCTTGGAGTTCTGCGCATGCGTGTGCTGCCAGCACCTTCGCCACTGTGCCAAAGATGGGCAAAGTCTGAATAGATCCGCTTTAGGAATATTCATTCTTTAGGAGGTTCTGTTAGGGGTCAAAATATCCCTTCAACAAAAAGCAGTGTCATGTAAGCATTCAAGATCTCAAGAGGACCGTCAGTCATTACAGTAAACATCTGAGCGCGTGAATGATTAAATGGCTGCCACTTATTCATTGAATACGCTAACCCGTTAAGAAGGAAACACACGGCTGAAGTCTATCTTGGCTCTGGTGCTAATATAGCAATATCAATTATAGTGTAATTATTCCCCCAGGACAATCATAAACACATTATTTTTGCATTTCACTTTCACAGTTATTCTAACCATTTCCATTCTTACTCTCAAAAATAAACAAGCCACACTCCACTTTCATCATTGCTAGTAAACTAGACATTAATATTTGTTTTACTTTTTATCCTCGGTTGTACATCCTTATCCATGTCAAAGTGGATCATTAACCTACAGACTGAAAGCAAGTCCCAATTAACAAGGCATTAACAGTTAATGAACAAGAGCTGTCACGCACTTTGACACTCCATTAGAGTCCCAATGATATTTCCATTCTGCGGTTTCTGAGACAAAATAGAACAATCTTTGATGTGGTAATAAAAACGCTTAAAAGGAAATTTAACAGTCTGTAATTCTTTCAGTAGTCTAGTAAATTTGGTCGCGTAGTTTAAATAAAAGAAAAGGGATTTAAAGGGCTCTGAAAATATGACTTATTGAATTAACAATGTTAAAAGGAGCTGGCTTGTTACAAAAACTTAGGAGAATAATGTTTTGGAGATCTAGTAATATTAGAAACACAAGACAATCATTATCTAAATGAACATCTCGACTACCTTGTAAATACCGTCGGTCAGCTACCTTGTAAATCCTAATCATAAGGAATACGAAGAGTGAGCGGAATATAAGTATAATTTCATGCAATTCCTCAAAGTACCGCCGCAACCCCACACTGTGTTATTTAGCCAAACGTCTTATGAAAAAGGCATAAGCATCAGGTAACTTTAAACGGTATTTCATGTAGTGTTAACCTATCGCAATGTACATGTGAGGTCTTCCTGGTCTTTTGATGCAGATTTGCACAATTCATTTTCTAGAAACCTCACAGCACTATGTTAGATCACCTCGTCTACGGCAAAGATGCCGTATCAAAAAATGGTAACAGGATTTTGTAGGCTAGGTTTAAATCACAAACAGTCCGTGGTATCCTAAACAGACTGGGGAGAGGTGTGTGTGTGTGTCTGTATATCTCATACACACACACAGTTACATCATAAATATTAAAGCAGGGCTTGACAAATTTGTTGTGAATCTCGGCGCCAGCTTAAAAAGATAGGAGCCAGTAGTTTTTTTAAAACTAACAGTTGTTCAGGAGTGATCTGATCATCATCAGCCCACTTACTAAACTCACAACATTTGACCTGGAAGCACCCTGGACTTTCAGGTCAGTGCTGTTTTTTTATTTTTTTTTTAACTCTTTCAATGCTGATGTTCCATTGGAGCACAGCATTGACTGATATTTAGTCCCCACAAGCTTGTGGGGACAAATGTTAACCCCTGCAATGCCACAAATGTGTCATACACAATTGTGGCATTGAAGGGGCTAACGTTGCACTGTCGCTCTCATGGAGCGATCAAGCAGCAGGGGAGGGTTGGGGCTGGTCTCCACACTCATGGGGAGACCAAAGAACCCTCTCCCCTGTCCCTGAAGCTGCCTCTGGCAGCTGGGACGCAATTGCTGGTCTATAGACCAGCCATAGCAGGGGGGAGTCTCTTTGATGACTGCTGTAGGCTTCCATGCCTACAGTAGTCATCAAAGGGCTTGTGGGGGCTCGTTTTTGCTGTTGCTGGTCTGCCTGGGCTTCCAGGCAGACCACCAGCAGCAGAGCCCCGTACAAAACGGGAATTAACCCCTAAAATGGGGTTAACACTGCACTTTCGCTCTCGTGAAGCGATCAGGCAGCAGGGGGAAGTTGTGTCAGGTCCCCACACTTGTGCGGGGACCCAATTAACACACAACCCCCTTCCCTGAAGCTGTCTGTGGCAGCTGAATCACTCCGTGGAAGTGATCACAGGCTCGGGGGCGGGCTCGGGGTGGCTGTGCTGGTCTGCTCAGGCACCTGGGCAGACAGCAGCAGCAGCGCCCCTGCAATCACCACGATTGTGGCAACATGGGGGCATTATTGGGGAATTTAACAGGCTGACAAACACCTAGGCGTCAGGACAAAATTCACAGAAGTCGCCATGGCGATCTGGGATTTGTCAAGCCCTGTATTAAAGGGAAATCTTGCTGCCAAAGTGCATTTGTCACTTGTTATGTAGTTCCTTGTCGCACGCACTCTTTCAATAAGAAAAAGTAAAATTTGTATGCGCCATAAAGCATGTAAAACACGGTGTACTTACAATGAGCTCTCACGTAACCCCTTGTTGACCTAGGATGTTTATATCTCTGATGATGTCCAGTAGATCAACGTGTGATTAGATGAAGGGGCAGGTAGTGAGAAGAAGAGGGTTGGTGGTTTCTCTATTGCAAATTAGTTATGAATTGTCTAATCATTATATCTTCAGGGGTTCCCCATTAATGACAAAAGGGATCCCTGTGGGTCACAGAGGCCTCTAGTTCTCTTTTTACCGCACTCTGAACAACACAACATAAAGCAATTAAAAAAATCAAACATACCGGACCTATAAACAACGTAAGAAAGCCCCTCCTATGGTCATAGAGTAGCACTTTGGATATTTATTCTCCTTCAAAAACACACAAAAACTGTGCATGTGGTGTATTACTGTAGTCAGAGGATGTTTTTGAACATATTTATTAAAACAATTATTTTAGCAGATGCAGTAAACCTGTAGAAGACACCCTAAGCCAAACGGCAAAGGATGCTTGAAAAATGCAGTTTCATATTTTTTTAAATAAAAGGTTCAGGAGTAAATAGCTGCATGAAAAGTGGCACACTTTAGAAATAGCCCAGGCTTTCTGCTTTTCAGAACCACCTAAAGCACAATTTTTTTTTTTTTAATAAAAACATGTATTATTCAACCAGTTAAAAAAAAAAAAGAAAATTACATTCATTTCCTTAAGGAGACCTGCCGTGTTCGCATTTGGAACCACTAAATCCAGCTTAAAGCAACCAATCAGTAGAAGCAAAGTGCTACCGATTAAATAAAGGGTGTTATGTATGTGCCAAACACGTCACCTCCAAGCTAAGGAACAAAATTATTATTTAAAAGGACCGCTCAGCCATCATATGAAGGTTGCCGTGTCCTTTGTAAAAAGGGAACAATTGATCATTTATTATTTTTATCTTTTATTTATATAGCACCAACAATATACGCAGCATTTCATACATTACATATATTCAAGGGGTATGACACGACAAGAATTGACAGACTAAGATAAACGATACGCAAGCTTACAATCTTGAGGGAATGGGGTCACAAACATAAGGCACAGAGAAAGGGTGAGCGGTAGTGTGGTGGTTGTATCAATGACAGGAAAGTTCTAGCAGCTAAGATGGTATGCTTCTGTCAAAAAGTGAGTTTTGAGATATTTCTTGACTGTTGGGAGGGAGGGTGAATGCTGAAGGTTCGGTGGAAATAGATTCCAGAGATATGGGGCAGCCCGAGTAAAATCTTGTAGACGGGAAAAGGAAGAGGTGATAAGTGAAGAGGAGAGCCTTAGCCATGGGAAGACCGTAAGGATCGAGTAGGAGAGTATTTGCTTATGAGGGCAGAAATGTATGGAGAAACAGTGTTATGGAGGGCCTTATATGCTTGTACCAGGATTTTAAATTTAATTCTAAAAAGGTAATTGGGAGCCAGTGGAGGATTTCACAGAGTGGGAAAGCAGAAGAGGAGATAAGCCTAGCAGCAGCATTTAGGATAGACTGTAGAGGAGAGAGTCGAGACAGTGGAATGCCAACCAGAAGAGTGTTGCAGTAGTCAAGACGGGAAATGATAAGGGAATGAACCAGAGTTTTTGTGAATGAAGCAATGGTTACACTGCCACATCGATAGCTTAACAGTATGCCAGGGAGTCAAAGTTAGTGGTGGTGTGAAATCCAAACAATGTTTGCAAGAATACATTTGGTAGCCTGTAAATAAGAGTACCTCATAGAAAAAAAGGTTTAGTAGTAAAACTTTTTTCCTATGGGGTACTCTTATTTTCAGGCTTTTTCTTCTTTTCCCTAAGTTAATATTTCGATTTTGGGGGGTCATCTTATTATCGAGCAAATACGGTGTGTGTGTGTATATATATTATATACACACACACATATATAGTGGATATAAAAAGTCTACACACCCCTGTTAAAACGCCAGGTTCTTGTGATGTTAAAGAATGAAACAATAGTAAATCGTGTCAGAACTTTTTCCACCTTTAGGCTAGGTTTCCACTTGGGTTTTTGTCCTGCGTTTTTTTCTTGATGAAAAACGCCAGGAAAAACGCCAGGAAAAACGCCAAGAAAACTGCCACTGCATTTTCCTGCGTTTTGGCGGTTTTTATGGAGTTTTTTCTGTGGAAATTGCTTTTTTTCACAGCCTTTACAAGTTAGATGTTTCACCCAGCTAAAAGGGATTAGGATAAATGGCAAGTATTTGCCCTCTCCTGATGTCATTTACTTGGTAGAGTTCTACTTAAACGCCCCGGCGGATCCTTTTGTCTCTCTTCTGTGGTTTGTAAGGCATGCTTTATTCCGAATGTCTGCTCCTCTAAGAAGATTGGCCCCAAATGATGGTGAAAATTGTTTGCTGTTGCTTTTGGCACGCAGGATCCAGTTGATGCGTCGGGTATGTTTGTTTGTAATGGCATGATTGTTCCAAATGGTGTAAAATTCAATATGAACTTTGTTTTGTGTGAAACTGTTTGTTTCCAGCCTATTTCTCGTAGGACACACAGATACTGGGTCCATCCTCTGCATTGTAACTGTGGAAAAAACGCCATAAAAAACGCCAAGGCAAAAAACCCACATGGCTTTTTCATGGCGTTTTTTCTCTCCCATAGACTTCTATTGGAGAAAAACGCCAAGATTTCCTTGCAAAAAACGCCAGAGTGTCAACATGCTGCGATTTTGAAAAACTGCCACAGAGCCCAAAAAAGCAGAAAAACGCCAAAGAGGACTGAAAAAACGCCAAACAGAAAAACGCCAAGTGGAAATGGCATTTTGCGATTTCCTATTGAAGAACAGCTAACATCTGGCTGCAGCGTTTTTTCACTAAAAAAACGCTGTGTGGCTGAATTGGCGTTTTTAGAAAAAAAAAAACAAGTGGAAACCTAGCCTTAATCTGACCTTAAGGTGAACAATTGCAAAACAAACTGAAATCTTTGAGGGGGAGAAAAAAAAACCCCAAAAAATAATTTACAATACAACACCCCTTACAATAACCCGGTTGCATAAGTGTGCACACCCTTAAACTAATACTTTGTTGAAGTGCCTTTTGATTTTATTATAGCAAACAGTCTTTTTGGGTAGGAACCAATTAACGTGGCAAATCTTGACGTGGCAGTATTTGCCCACTCTTCTTTGCGAAAGCGCTCCGAATCTGTCAGATTGAGAAGACATCTCCTGTGCATAGCCCTCTTCAGATCACCCCACAGATGTTCAACTGTATTCAGGTCTGGGCCATTCCAAAACATTATTCTTCTTCTGGTGAAGCCATGCTTTTGTGGATTTGGATGTGTGCTTTGGGTCCTTGTCATGCTGAAAGGTGAACTTCATCTTCAGCTTCCTAACGGACGCCTGAAGATTAGGTGTCAAAATTGCCTGGAATTTGGAACTGGTCATAGTGCCCTCCACCCAGACTAAGGCGCCGGTTCCAGCTGAAGAAAAACAGCCACCACCAAGCTTCACTGTGGGTATGGTATTCTTTGGGTGATGTGCAGTGTTGTTTTTGCACCAAACATACCTTTTGGAATTATGGACACAAAGTTCAACCTTGGTTTCATTGGACCATAACACATTTTCCCACGTGCTTTTGGGGGACTTGATGTTTGTTTTTGGAAACTTCAGCCGGGCTTGGATGTTTTTCTTTGTAAGAAAAGGCTTCCGTCTTGCCACCGTACCCCATAGCCCACTTATATGAAGAATACGGGAGATCTTTGTCACATAGCACACAGCCAGTACTTGGCAGAAATTCCTGCAGTAGGCCTCTTGTAAGCCTACCTGACCAGTTTTCTTCTCGTCTTTTCATCAATTTTGGAGGGATGTCCAGTTCTTGGTAATGTTTCTGTTGTTCCATGGTATATCTAATGCTTTGGAAATTCTTTTGTACCCTTCTCCTGACTGATATCTTTCAACAATGAGATCCCTCTGATGCATTGGAAGCTCTCTGCGGACCATGGCTTTTGCTCTGAGATGCAACCAAGCAAATGTCAGGTAAATCCTACTAGAACAGCTGAACTTTATTTGTGATGAGAGTTTAAATGATGGCAGGTGTGTAATGACTTCTATTTCATATAAGTTTGAATGTGATTGGTTAATGCTGAACACAGCCACAGTCCCAGTTATAAGAAGGTGCGCACACCTATGCTACCAGGTTATTGTGAGTTTTCATTTATTTTTTTTGTTTCCCCTCCCTCACAAATTTCAGTTAGTTTTGCAATTGAATTGTTCACATTATAGGTCACATTAAAGGTGGGAAAAGTTCTGGCATGATTCATCTTTGTCTCATTCTTTAACATCACAAGAACCTGGCATTTTAACAGGGGTGTGTAGACTTTTTATATTGTGTGTGTGTGTATGTGTGTATATATATATATATATATATATATACACACATGTGTGTGTGTTTATGTATGTGTGTGTGTGTGTGTATATATATATATATATATATATATACACACACACACACTCATATATATATGTACATACTGATACACACACACGTGTGATGTGTCACATTTTACCTGCAGTGAACCCTCATCAACACTCTGTTGGCACTGTATAAATAAAATGCAATGTAATCTTGGTCTACTTTTAAAAACTTTTTAGGTGGTATTTAGGAACTTAAAGCTAATCGTTGGGGGAAGGATGCCATTAATGCCTTGACCCTGTGCACCCTGTGCACCTTAAACCTGCAAATGGCAGTGTGAGTGCTGATTGCCACTTGTGCACGACTGTCCATGCAGTCACAATATTCTTTAAAGGCCACCTTGCTCTTCATAGCATGAAAAGTCATTAAGACGTGAAGAGGTTAACAATGCCTAACAAAATAGTATTTATGTTAATATTAGAAAAACCGCATTACACAGTACAACACATTGCGAACCTATAAAGCATAATTTTAGATAGCAGCCATTGCCAAAACAAACTCCCAACACAGTATGGAAGTAATGTGCTCAACATTAACACTTAATATCCCCAATGCATTTTTTATATCGCTTTAGAAGTGAGAAAGAAAACAGGGGGTAAAAAAAAGTTATTCTAGTTTGTGGTCTTGTCAACACAGCAAATGATGGAATGGTCCATTCAGCGATAACATCTTATTAGTTGCTATGGTGACAAGATCACTTTAAGTAGTCATTTGTCACAAACATCAATGTCTGCTCTTTCTCAAAAAAAACTTGTATATCATGTTGCTATTAGGAAAGGCAATGAAAAACCCAAAAAGTATTTGTGTATGCTACATTTAAAGTCTATGCTTGCAGTTGCCTGAACATAGTACAAAACACATTTCAAAAGCGTAAGCAGGGGTACAGATATTTGCAACAATCTCTTCAATGTCCGATAATCCTACAGATGTTCTGCATACATGGTGTCCATCTCACAGCTTTAACCACGTAAGCACTTGGGAGGATCTGTAACATCACTGCAGCCTAGTCCATCCATAAATACACTCCAGCATTTCATTCATCTTATATAAGGCTGACAAACACACACACACACACAAAATCATCTGCGACGGTAAAATAATACTACTGCTTTATGTGTCATCCTAAATATGCACGTGTCTAACAAACCTTACAGTGTGCCGACAAGAAACTTCAGTAAAACAAAACACCTGCTCAAACCACAGTGATCCCCATTATATATATATTATATATATATGTATGTATAGGTTTTGCACAGACATACTTACAGGTGTGCAGGCACTCGGTTACGGTAGTAGCATCGATGAGATATCCATTGCACAGGCGACAAGTGATATGCGCATTGATGTCCCAGAGCTTTATCTTTCTGGTCAGCATCTTTGGTGTCTAGAAACATAATAGAAAAAAAATTAACAACACTTAAAATGTTTCTATGCACCTATACATTGTTACAAAAATAAATAAATATATATATATATATATATATATATATATATTATACACACACACTAACAAAAAAAAAAGTAAACCAATTAAGAAGACCCACAGTAGTTATGAAGTGAATTTGCAAACGTGTTGAGCCTGTTTTATGTTTTATATAGTATAATGGCGATGCTGTAAGGGATTATGAGACAGTCATTGAACAGAACACACATACAAGTTACTTGTGTCCATCACTCGAGGCAGAGTGGATGAATGAATGAGTGGCAGGGACGGGGGGGGGTATTGGGTTACACAATTCATTTAAATACATTTGGTCGAAGCCAATGCGCCCTATTGTTTACAAGCATGCATTGCAATGACTTTTAAATGCATTTACTAGCAGCCGGGGAGGTACGGGAAGGCACCAAGCTATACTGTATAGCCGTACGCCATTAAAGTACCGGTGAGCACCGCTCAAAAATCTGCAGCCCCCCTCTCTTACTTGACCATCCGGAGTGGGGAGCGTGCGCCGGGCTCAGCGAGGGTTCAGGCAAACCGGTTGCCTTTTTTTTTTTTTTCTCTCGCTCAATTAACCTACAGCGCATGCTCACTAGGCAGCACCGACGTCGGCAACGAAGGGGTAACGCGGTGGGGGGCGGCGCATAGCGATATCACGCACGCGCCGTACATTTGAGCTGGGAAGTAAGAGAGCGGTAGACACGGCCGCGTGGAAGTGGAGGCGATGGAGTGTGAGGGAAGGGGAAGAGTAAAAGAGGGGGATAAGAAGACCGGAGGCCCAACGAATAAAGAAGGGACTGAGCTGTGGGAAGCAGGCTAAGGCGTCTAAACCATCGCAAAATGAATGATCCTTCTAGAAATGTATTCAATAATGTCCGTTAACATTCAATAAAGCTGGTTTTATTTTATCCTATTACAAAAAAACTTTTTCTGCAGACCCGGGGGTTGCCATGGTTGTCAGTTGTGATATTTTAAGTTACTTAAACACCACACTGAGGTGATTCTTTCCAGCAAAGTCCCTTTCTTTATAGTCTTTCATTAGCCAGGGGTTCAGGCTGAGTGACTCAGATTAAGCTATCCTGTATACCGCAAGGCAGTATGATAAGGAGTCCGGGTTTTTCTAGTTTAGTGAGCTAAGATAACCAAGCTATAACAAATGGTAACGTAATATGCGGCGGCCTGAAAACGTTATGAAGGGTTAGAAAAAGATTTTGAAAAATAATGATAGAAATAAAAAATTCATATATACATTATATATATATATATATATATATAACATACACACACACACACACACTCTCTCTGTCTATGGATAGTTTCATCAGGACACATAGTCCTGATGAAAGCCAAATAAAGACTGAAACGTTGACCTGCAAAAGAGGAATCTGTATGTATTGGAAAAAGACCTAGAGTGCTGGTAACTATCCATAGACTGTGTAGATTACGTTGCCTTGTTACCTAGCACCAGGCTACAACAGAATTGGTTTGGAATGCATATTATTGGTTTTGTGTATATATATATATATATATATACATATACATATACACACACACACACACATTTTTATATTGAGATATATATATATGTATTATCTCCTCTGATATTCCTTCTGTTGTCCTTGGGGGGATTTCAACACCCCATTGACTCCCGTGGCTTCAAAATTTATTTCTATTGCCTCCTCTTTTGATCTCCAACAACATATCAACTGCACTACTAATGACAATGGTCATACCCTGGACCTTATTTTTTCAAGCATGTGCTCTCTCACTAACCTCTCTAATTCCCCTTCCCCCTGTCTGACCACCACTTCCTTTCCTGCTCTCTAACCTTGCCTCCTACTCACTCCCTTGCACCCCAACCCTGCCTAACCAGAGACCTCAGCATTATTACCCGTTAGAACTTCTCAATTTCCCCCCCTCTCCTCTCTCCTATCTCAAACATGTCATGCACTAACAACGCTACCTCTCTCTATAACTCCACTCTCACATCTGCTTTTGAGGATGTAGCACCAGTTACTACTCCTCACAACGTTCACACTTCCAACCCTGGCACTCGACTGTAACCCGACACCTACGTCGATGTTCCTGCACTGCTGAACGTAGTTGGTGAAAGTCTCATTCCATGTCTGACTTTATGCACTATAAATTAATGCTACGTTCCTACTACTCTGCTCTCAACCTTGCTAAAGAAACCTACTTCACCTCCCTGTCTCACAACCCTAAACGACTCTATTACTTTCAATTCCCTGCTTCGACCGATCCCCACTACCCTTTCCACTAACCTTATGACTTTGCTCCCCCCTACCCACTGACCGCTTCTCCCTTCACAAAATTAACTCAGTTCTCTGCTGTCGCTGAAGATGATGTACATGATCTTCTTTCCTCCTGTCTAACCACATGGCCCCCTTTACCCGATCCCTTCCCATCTCACCCTTGTCCCTACTCTAGCTCATATCTTCAACCTCTCCCTCACTACTGGATCCGTCCCATCCTCCTTCAAGCATGCTACCATTACTCCTATCTTGAAAAAGTCCTCCCTTGACCCGGCTGATCTCTCCAATTACCCTCCCATATCTCAACTTCCTTTCACCTCCAAGCTTCTGAAAATAATTGTTTATACCTAACTAACTAAGCTTCTGGATTCCAGCTCCCTGGTTGACACTCTTCAATCTGGTTTTCACCCTCGACACTCTACTGAGACCGCCCTTACTAAAGTTACTAATGACTTACTCACTGCTAAATCCAAGGGCCACTACTCCATGCTAATACTACTGGACCTTTCTGCTGCTTTTGACACTGTGGACCACTGTCTTCTCCTTCAAATGCTTCATGATCTCCGCCTCCGCGACACTGCTCTCTCCTGGTTCACTTCCTACCTCTCTGATCGTACCTTCAGCGTCTCCGTTTCCAGTAACACTTCCCCTCTCCTCCCTTTCTCAGTTGGGGTACCCAAAGGCTCTGTTCTAGGACCCCTTCTGTTCTCTTGTTACACTTCCTCACTTGGAAAACTGATATCATCCTTTGTCTTTCAATACCACCTGTATGCTGATGACATCCAGATCTATCTATCCTCCCCTTATCTCTCTCCCTCTGTCTTAGATCTTGGATGCCACTAAAGCTCTTGTCTGTGCCCTGATTATCTCCCGTCTTGATTACTGTAACTCTGTCTTAACTGGTCTCCTTCTTTAACCATCTCACCCCTCTACAATCCACCATGAATTTTGCTGCCAGATTCATCTTCCTCTCCCATCGCTTTACTAACGTCTCTCCCCTCTGTCAGTCTCTTCACTGGCTGCCTGTGCACTTTAGAATTAATTTCAAAATTCTCACTCTTACTTTAAAAGCCCTTCACAGCGGTTCCACTCCCTACATCTCCTCGCTCATCTCTAAATACACTCCTAACCAGTCTCTCCGCACATCCAATGATCTCCTTCTATCCTCTCCTCTGATTTCTAGCTCTCATGCATGATTACAAGATTTCCAGGGCTGCCGCTATCCTTCGGAATGCCCTCCCCCGGTCTATCCATCTCTCCTCCAGCCTTTGGTCCTTTAAAAAATCCATCAAGACCCACTTCTTTAAGGACGCTAATAATATTGCACATTAACACCCCCCATATTCCCCATATGTGTTAAACCCATAGGTGCGTCTCATGCAAAATAAATATGCAATGACACCACAACAGTCCTTTTCTCTAGGACACACATGGGAGAGTATAAATATAAGCGCAATTTACACAAGGACTACACCAGGGTGCATCATCCAGCCAACATAGATGCAAGAAAAATAGCACACCTATGATTTATTTTTTTAAAACAATTGCTGTACTATACTTTAAATAGATCGGAGATCCATTAAATATAAAATAATCACACTCTATGTAACAGATGAGATGGTAGAGAAAATATTTTTAAGTTTTTCTATGCATTAAAATGTTAGTATGTAGATGTCTACATATTTGATATTATATTTGATATTTATTTACAAATAGCTCCAGTATGCAGTTTTTCTCTTCCATCAGCTTACATATATCCTTCCCTCGGGACAGGTTCACTTTTGAAGCTGGTGGAAGGACCAGAGAAGTGCCGCATATTTAATACATAAGAGTTTCTTTATCAGAATGTAGACAGTGACATTTACCAAGAGTCTTTATCTGTTAATACCATTAACTACATTAGCTTTTGGGACCTCAGATCTTAAGATGGAATCGAGAAGTCTGCCCTTAAAACTCAGGTAACATTATTTTTCTGCCCCATCAAAACGTATTAACTCCAACCAAGGATTCAATTTTCTGTTGGGATAATATGTATCTATAATACTTACTCTTGTTTAGTAATTTAATATAAAGCTAGAGAAAACCCCAGATCCAGATTTTTTTTTACTGGCTTATCAGAATGGTTGGTACCTCAATAATTTTCAATTTGGGAACACACATTTTTGAATGACCAGATTTTCTCTGCTGTTAAACAAACCTGGGGTAGAACACTTGGTGTAGCTTAATTTTATTTTTTAAGCAAATGACACTTTGCTTCTTTAAGAGCAAATTAATTAATGAAAAGCAGGAATTGGGCCTCGTGACATTTTTCTGTAATGTGCTTCATGCGTTGTGCCACTAGATGGCAGTATTATCAAAGTTACAGGGCAAAAAGTAATTATTTTGAATGCTTGGCCACAGACTGCGTGCTTATGGTAAGTAATTGTAGGAAAAGCTGCTGCTTGAATGTGCTGTTGGCGTCCCACTATACACATAAAGATGTTTTCCTAGCAGAGGGGGGCGCCAACACGTATGGGATATGTGGCACCCTACGTCGTCTTTGCCAACAATTCATCACATTCATGATTAAGGGCTGAAATGGTTAAACAGGAGGTTTCTCATTTCCTAAGACATATTAAGCATGGGCTAGAAACAGCAGAAGTGTCATACATGTTGGATATAGAACTTACTAACCTCACAAACTGCCTTATCATTAGTACTAGAAATGTTTAACCCATTTTAGACCAGTACCATTTTACTAGACACGGTATATGAACTTTTGTCATATTAAAAGTGTTAAATCAACGTGCAGCAAATATGCTAACCTAAATATCCCAGCTCCATTATAGTTTTGGCACGTCACTACTGAAAGTAGTATACCCCATATATCTAACTATATCATTTTGGTATTCATTTGACACAGTGGTTGGAGTTAAAATACAATTTTGCAGTAGTACAAATCTCTAGTAAAGGTAAATAGATAAAATACACAAAAATACTTTGATATATTGATTGATATGTACAAAAGTATTGATTTCTTATATTAACCACCATACGTTGGAACTTGTTATCAAAGACAGTAGACATATCACTGATCAGAGGAAATTGCTTACAGCAGTGTTAACACATACAGTGAAATTTCAAGATGGAAATTATGTAAAGTTTTGCTTGTTTTCCTAAAAGCTGTAACATTATCAAAAGCTCTACTAAAATATGCCTTCATTTGACACTTGCAGTTCCAACTATTATTTGTAACACATTGGGGTTGGGGTTTACTCACTAAAAGGACAAGTTGTGTTTCAGGACCTTCACTATAATTTAGCGCTGGCTCTATATAAAGTATCGTTATATTCCTGCATAGTAATATGTATAGATACAATAACAGATACAGAAACTTGCTAGTGTTGACCCTTCATAATGAATAGTTAAGTGAGAGAGTGAAATCCAAAATATTCTGCAACTCTGCCTTTAGTGAAGGGGATATTCAATAAGGATAGTCTGCAGGTCACTTATATCAAATCTTATTTCAAATTCCTAATGTTGCTCTGCAATATCACAAATATATATATATATATACACACACACACACACACACTTAATAACAATTATTATACAGAGAACCTCAATTATTATTGAGGTTCTCTGACAAGTAGGTTTGAGTGGTCATTGCATGCTACTAGAGAGTTTCTCCCTCTGAAAGTAAAACTAAAAATATTTTTTATTATTACACAAAAATAGTGATACATATTAAAAGAATTAAAATCTGTTTATTCCAAATGTATCTTTAGTCAAAATAAAGTACAAAAAAATTCAAATAAAAAAAGGTAGCCAACACCCCATACCCTCTTATTATAATATACATTGTACATGTGAGTAAAATTACAAAAAAATGCTGGTCTATACATCTAAAATGGTTTTAACCCCTTAAGGACAATGGGCGGTCCCAAAGCCCATTGAAAACAATGCATTTTGAGCCCGTACATGTATGGGCTTTGTCATTAAGGGGTTAAAGGAAAGCTCTATCTGTTCTTGAAAAACAAAAAAAAATATAATGTGTAGTGGCAATCGAAATCAATAAAAAGAGACTCCATAAAACACTTCTATAGGTCTAATAAATACCTAGGAGAGGTTTAAAACATTTTTTTCTTACTCTTCTCTCCCTTTGATTCTTCTCAGATTTTTTTTTAACATCCCCACCACATCAACCCTATACAGGGCCGGCCGCTGCAGGGTCGCCGAGCGCTTGCTCTTTAAGTTTTCAGCAACCGCTCAGCGCCCCTCACTCTCCGTGACTCCGTCGTGGTGCTGGCATTTCCTGTTGAGCGCCGCAATACGACATCATATTCCGGCGCTCAACATGAAATGCCAGCACCGAGGCAGAGCGTTAAGACGGATGCCTCCCTCTGAGGATAATGAGAAGTAGGGAGAGGGAGTAGATAGTTTGAAGGGGCAGGGGGGGAGATAGTGAGAAGGGGGGGAAGAGGGGCGTCAGAAGAGTAGTCCGTACAGGGCGCCAGAACACTTAAGGCCGGCTCTGACCCTATACATATCACAATCCATAAGCCCCTCTCCTTACTGTATTCAACAATATCTGCCACAGACTTGGTTTGAATTCTTGTTAATTCTGGGCAGGACATACATAAAATCATAGCACTTCACTTTAAGCCCTGTCCACTGTATCTGACAATTCCCACAGTACAAGGCTTTTATATGTATGGAGACGTTTGGGTTTTTTTCATCCATCCATCCATAATATGCACCTCAATGCATATGATAGCCCTAGTGTTCTGCAGAATCCTCCATATGTATTTGACTTTTTTCCCTCCTCCACCTACAGGCTTATATGATCAGTCAAAAACAGTCGCGCCTACTGCCTGTGCCCAAGTGGAGTATTCCCTAGCACTGGCTGAGCGAAGTTTCCAAGGGGAGATTTAAAGAGATCCCCCATGTCCACACGCAGAAAGAGCTACCATAAATTTCAATGGAAGTGTTTTCAAGGGCTCTGCACCTACACCTTCTCATAAAGTTGGATTTGTTTGTTTTTTATGGAAAACAAAATCAATATAAAAATAGTTTGCATTCTCCCTCAACATAAACATTTTACACTTTTGAGTTTCATATCATAAACAGATGTTAGAAAAGATAGAATCTGTGCTTTAAGAGACGTGAAATGAATAGTGAGATCATAACTCTCACTTGTCTACGTCTATAATTCTTACAAGGCAGACAGATTTAATAAATTGCTAAGTAATTCTTTGACTGTGAATATTAACAGTGCTCTGTCATTGGACAATCGGGGAGATAAGATACTCTACCCAAATCAAACCTTTCCTGTTGAAGAAGAGTGCCAGCATATGACATCATATGCCAACGGTATGAAAGAAAAGTCATATCCAAGCGGAGCAACATCTTTGGAAATGACAAAACAGAAAAAGTGACTATTACAAAACTTCTAAATGACCTTGTTACCGTGGAAACAAAAGATACCTGAAAGTCATGTAAAATGCTTGCTGTTTTTTTGGTTGAAAAATGTTACAATATTAATATCGGCTTGGCAGTAACTACATTAATTTACTAATGAAAGCAAAACAAAATAGACTTGTATGTGCAGCAGCATGGATGGCCAAGGCAAAACGCCAGAAAAACAAACCAATTACAGTTTACTGAGTGGAACTCTCTGGAATGACACTGGGAAAGCTCCCAGATAAAAAAAAAATAGTTTGGGCCAGCGATTCTACAGCATGCTTGCCACAATAGGTACTACAAGGCCTCTGTTGTGGCAGGTGGCCAGGTTGCCGACCTGGTCATTTTCATTTTTAAATCGGCCCAAAATAAAGGCAAAGCAACGTCTGTAATACAAACCTTTGTTTCACTGATCCCTCACAAGGGATGCCAGGATATGATGTCTATATGTGTTTTCATACTGAACTGTATTTGCATGTCTGTGTGTATGTATGTATGTATGTATGTCTCTAAGCGATATAGTATATGTCTGTGTGTGTTATGTTTTTTTCTAGAAGGTAAAAACACTATCCTATACCAGGGATAGTCACCAACATGCAGCGTTGACACTTTGAGGTCTGCAACTTGATTTCATGCAGAAAATTGGGTACTGCTGATTGGGCGTTTCTGCAATTAAGTTGTCTATTAAACTGTATCCATATTTGTGAAGCAGTAGAGGTACATGGCTACTCAGAAAGACTGTACCTCAAAATTGTCCTTTTCGCCAGTGGGACAGTCCCAATTTTCAGGCACTGTCCCACAAAACTGAGCAATTTCTCCAGAGAAGAACAGACCTCATTTCTCAGCACTTGCTTTTACTTCCTCGCAAGGAGCAATCTAGGTGCCACTAGTGCTGCCCCTACACCGTCCCTTCTGCCTGTAGCCCCACCACCGATGAAGGTGTCCCAGTTTGGACACCTGAAATGTTGGGGTTATGAAATCATATTACATCATATAATATTAAATATTACATCATTTCAATTGTAAAAAAATCCAAGTAAGTCTGCAATAAAGATACTAAATGACTGCAGATTAGAAAGGGTTCTTATGCCAACTCTTAGAGATACAGTATAACATAATGTACATGCCAGTAACATTGAGTATCAGATTGTTGTTAAAGTAGGTAACACTGTTCCCTACTTTGAATCTAAATACCTTCAAAACAGTTACAATAATTGGCAATCAAAAACACAAAGTATAGGTAGTTTTAACATATATGTTTAATCTCAAATCCCTTTGAAAGTTTCCCTTTAAGCCAGCAGCATGATGCAATATGCTGAATCAGGCTTTACTCATTCCTCCTGTGGATTGGCATGCCAGCCAGCGTACAACGTGTGTGTGTGTGTGTGGCATTTGAAGAATACACGCTCTGCATGCCCTCTTTTACATGTATGAAATGTCCGTGTCATGTGTGTAATCCTGCTTATTTACAATATACCTATATTATTTCAAGTAATATGTTGCTTAAAAAAAAACAATAGGCCCTTTTTACTTGTGTGTCAAAATATGCAACACTTAAACTGCTAAAAATAGAAAACAAGAATGAAATTGTAATGGCTGGATACTATAGAGCTATTCATTTTTAACAGGGACTCTAATACCACTAATAATATTATATTGAAGCTATACCCTACAGTAGAGAATGCCAATGAACCTATCACAGGCACACATAAGGATGTGTAGTTAAAGTACATTTTTTTATGTTTTGGCAGAGGAATATCTATTATACTTGTGCATTCGTATTCAGGAGAAGACGAAAATGAACACGAATGGTGTGTTTTCGTTGTTCAAACCGAATACAGAAGCAACTAATATGGCAGCGAGTAAACGTGTTCTCGTCTTCGTAAATATCTCCTAGCTAATCTCCATGGTCCCTTCCCCCATACAAGTCACTGCCTCTAGCCTACCATAAGTCTTTGTAGTATAGCAGGGGTAAATGGGAATTCTTAGAATTGCGCCAGGAGTTAAAGGTCCATAAGAGCGACTCTATTTGTTGCCGGGAAGAGGCTGGTCTGGCATTAACCAATGAAGGGCAGCTGCTCTTCATGATGCCAGACGGGCCCCCTGCCGGCGACCAATAGAGTCGCTCTTATGGACCTTTAACTCCTGGCGCCAAAGCCATTGGTTTCCTTAGGCCAAGTTGCTTTGAGGTGTACCTCGTTCTTCCTTTTGCAGGGAAACCAAAATCCCTGTTCCTCTCAGGCCAAGTTGCTCATAGCAGTTGTCTCAGACAAAGCTGCTGCTACCTGTTACAGCGTTAACCCCGTATTAATCCCTGCTTGAAAACGTAGAGAAAAATGAATATGAAGAACATATATGAATATTTGCCCCAAACAAACACGGGAACGGGCAAATATTCGTGGAATACAAATTTGGTTTTTTCCCGAAGACTAACAGTGCCCTAATCTAGTATCTATTGTTGGGCATAGATTTGCCACATTGACCTTTTATTTCCAAAACACATCTTTTATGACAAGTTTTACAGGTTCCTCACAACCACCTATAATGCTAACACTGCAGGATACAAGATGTATAAACTCACAGAAGGAATAATCATGCTTTTTACAAGTAATGCTTTTAGTACATTGAAGATCCACAAGCTCCATCAACCTGTAGGAAGAGAACTACAGACAAACCTATGCCCTCCTTAAATTTAGTTTCTGTAAGTATAAATTGTTTCTTGCTTGATGATCTAAATGATCTCAAATAGTACATGTCACGGAGTAAAGATAAGCGTCAAAGGTTTAGTTTGTCAAGAACAGTGTATGACTAAATCCACCCAACCTACAGACCCATAAATCAATAATACATTTAAATAGCATATAGGAAGAATTGATGATGAAATCACTGAAATACAGCATCTGAACAATTCAAATTTACATTTTTACCCTCAGTGGTGCAATAGTTAACCCCTCGGGACGAAGGCATTTTTACATTTCCGCTATGTCCTTGTTCAACCGTAGATTTCTCAGTTAGTGTACCCACATAAATTATATTTTTTTTTCAAGGCAAATAGGGCTTTCTTTTAAAACTATATTTGTCTATATAATCCATATTTTAGCATTAAAACCACAACCTTTTTTTGTTTTAGTTTTACCTCTTATAAATTCTAAATAAGGTGTGCATATTTTTCTAAACTGTATCATTTTCAAATAATACAGTTTAGAAAAAGTGCTTGTTCCTGAAAACTAGACAGCCCAGGGTATTGCACTATGGACACTTTCTTTGTTTTTATTTTACATATTATATCTTCCCAGCAGCACCATTCAAAACTAACCCTCATGCATGGTCTGGCATGTTTTGGGGATGTTACAGGGCAATTTTAGAACATGCACATTTGTTTTATTTTTTTTTTACACTTTTAAAAACAATTTTCTTTTTAAATAAATTAGATTTTTTTTTCTCCACAGATCCCATATAGGGATCTTTTAAAACTCTGTGGATCTCTTTTAGATGACATCACTAGAGGGATTTTTCCATGTATTACCAAAGTGAACTGTAAATATTTTTATTTTGGTAGAGAGAGGAACTTCTGTTTCTCCCCCTTCTCATAGTCCTGTGGCTCCTGCCACAGAGCCTGCAGCAATCTCTCTGCCTCTGATCAAACAGTGAAGGCTCTCACATTAAATAGCTGAGCTTGGGGCCACAAATTGTGGCCCTAACTGGAAGGGGGAGACCAGGCTGTCAACTGACAGCCTAATCTCCCATGCAGAATATTAGTGCTGGTTCCCAAGGTTTTTGGACTATTGTATACACGTGCGGACAAACCTTTTGTCAGAACAGGTTGGTTTCAAGTCATTTTGATTGCCATTTGGTCCACTTAGGCAATCAATGAAATAATCTAGATTATCAGAATGCACTGTTCTTGCTTTAGGATGAACAAAACTCGATTTGGTATCTGAGGAACAGATTATTCATGTAAATCTACTCCACTGTTTTAGCAACTCTATCTTTAGGGCTTTACCACAATCTTTTATGTGTAGCCTGTCCATTTTCTCATACTCTGTTTTGCCATTATGCCCATTCAGCCACTTCTGCTGTAAGGCTGTTCCATTTATCTACTACCTTCTCATGAAGAAACTTTCTTGCATTACATCTAAAGTGTTCACCCACTTACATTAGCTGTCAATTTCAGGTAAATAATGATATATTTGGTGCTATGGGACCAGAGCTAACAGAAGTGGCTGGCTGAATCAGGCACGGTGCTGACAGCATAAGCCAGATTGTTGGGACTGCTCTAGCAAATCTGTGACCATTCATGTATGAGCTATAAAAGGACCAACGTGTTACATGATTCATTGTTCACCTGCTTTAACTTGCTTATAAAAAAAGCGCCACCCTGAAATAAATAATAGTATTCAGTTGGTTTTGTATTGGCTGATTAAAGCCAATCATAGGATTATACTTTTTTATATAAAGTTTTTGCAACTATCCTGTAACAGGGTCATTAAACCTCTCGTTTGTACGTAACTGGTTCCATCAAGGTACAGATAAGAACCATTCGACCAGTCTAGTGTACCCATTTTTCCTGATGTAAAGACTCAGATCTCAATCAGTTTACCTACTTTGAAATGCCATCCTAGGTTGTGTGGCACAAGTGTATTAAGTCACACATCGGAGGGTGCACAGAAATGTAAGGGCTTCATCAATCCTGTAACCGTCGGAACGCCTGAAAAAGTCACTGCTAGTCCACAAAATCGTCCGGGGTTTCTATATCATTTTGTGAACTCAAATGTTACAATAAAAACCTACATAGCTTTTATAAAGAATTGCGTAAACACGAGCCAAGTTTTTTCATATCATATATTATCAGACTGTTTATAGGAACATAAAAAAAAACATTTTTAATACGTTTAGACGATATTATATTTATGATTTATTTTCCAACCATTTGGAACTCTGTCCAAATCCACTTCAAGCAAGCACAGGGAGAGTATGTGGCAATACATTTAAACATGTGTATTTTTATGTCACCACATAGATTCTTTTGGCCTGTGGCCATGGCAGGTGAGCTTTGGCCAAACTATAAAACCAAAGCCTCGTGTTGATTTAATGTATTAGTTTGCATTTTTGGATCAGAGCAAAGACATAATGTGCCCCTTAATGGGTATAGAACACGGCTACTTAATATAAGCCAAGGACCATAACATTCGGACAATTGCAGTCAGACACAATGGCAGCATATACAAGGACATACGAGCCTCGTTATCCTTCATATCATTAGATGACAAAACACTATTATCTGACTCTATACAAATTCTTATATCATTTTAGTTCTGAACTTCATGCGAGTTTGCACATAAGCTAGCCTTGGACTGTGAAGGCAAACGCCAATTTTTCATTTGCCAACTCAGTATGTGCAAATAACAACAAAACATAAGTAGCCTTTGATAATAAGATCTTAGAGGCTCTGCATTGCCACTTTATGTAATAAATTACACTCAATGATTAGTAAATTCATTAATGTACAAAACAATCAGCCAAAGCTATACAGATTGCACTGCAGATTTTCCTGGAAATCAAAGCCGAGCCATTAGAACGTTGCCAATTCAGACTCGGCTCGGAGTGTTTTGGCTCGGTGTGCATGGGACATAAATGCCATCCCTGTCAGCTTCATTGGCAGCACACTCTGCGATTCACAGGTTAGCCACAATGTGTTCTGACCTGCCACTGGCATTAGGGAGACTGTTACTGTGTGCCTGATGACCGGTACCTTCTTTATATAGGTTTCATGAATGTCTAACTTAAGTATAATATATATAATAAATTCAAACCAGACATTGCTTCAAGATTATTCAGTGGCTTGGTCAAGTTGATTAATTAGTTGAATTTATACGTTGATTATCATTACTATTATCCTGAATGTTATTTTTGCAATTATTTATTATTAGCATTGCTCTTCCAATATAATAAGAAAAATACCACCAATGCATAACACATCGGTTATGCCAACTTGTTTGTAAGTTGTTTGAAATTTCCTTATTAAAGATTTACAAGAAGATACTACACTATTTGTGGTTTTTCCATCCATATTACAGTTCTGTTGATGAGCCTAATCTGAAGTTACTTTTGTGAGTGCACCTTACACGCTTACTTAATCACCTATGTTATAGTTATTGCACTATTATTGTGTTATTTATTTTCCCACACGTTCTTGCGCCCCACTTCTCACCTATTGCTCCTCCAATGAGAGGGAAGTTATCCTTACCCCACAAGACCTCAAGCTTTACCATTAGTATTATGTATTATTAGCACAGACTCAAGGAACGCTGCATGCGCATGCGTGTAAAGTCTTCCCCCATTGATTACGACAAGAATAGTCAGATCACATCGGTTTCCCAGGTACTAAAGTAAATACTGTAGGTTGAAATCAAAGCTCGAAGTTGCAACAGTAACAACTAAACAATTGCAAAATAAAACTCCGGCTCTGATGGCCGTGTGAGATGTTCTGTTCATCCACAGGGTTTTTACTTCTCACGAACAAGTATATTTTTCCAGCCCCCAGTATATTTACTTATTGTAAGCTTATTAAAGGGAGGCCCAAATGTTTTGTTTTAGAGATCAATGAAACCAACCAACAAGCAGAAACTGGCTTTGCTAATTCTTGTTCCTGTGAAATCCAAGCAGCGTTACACATACAACTGCTGCTCATTCACATACCAAGTGCCTGCAATGAACCCAAGAGATACCCTGATAAACTGGCACACTAGGTTACCAGACAAGCTGACCGGTGACCAAAGAGGGTGACCGATGACCAAACAAGAAGAAGAATTTAACAGCTTGCAGAGTGTGTTACATAGAACTACTCTGCTAGACACAGGGGGGGGGGAATCAAAGATCTTATAAAGTCAAGCCCAAAAAAGGAAATGTGTGTTTAAAGATGTAAATGTTCACGAAAATGTACCAACAAAATAGTAACAAAACCTTTAATTTCATGAAATATGTATCCTATTGTGTATTGAGTCTAAAGTGGCTGTTTTACCTACTCTACTGAATTTAACAGTTGTTTACCTAAATGTAGCATTAGATACATCATTGCTGGTACTAATGAATGCCCAAATCCCTTTTAAGCAGGTATTGAAAGCAGGCATGGATAGGATGTTGCCACAGTAACTGCATACATTTCTTGAAAGCTTGTTTTTAAATGATTAACCCCTTAAGGATGCTTTTTTGTGCCTTTTCGTGATTTTTTTTGTGGTGTAGCTGGTTAGCTGTATTTTTACTCTCTCTCTCTCATTTAGTGTACCCACATAATGGTGAAAATGTTATTTTTTAAATCAAATCTGATCATCCTGCCCCTATGTCCTAGTTGGGACTTCTTTAAAGCCGTCCAATTCAATTTACCCCACGGCATTTCCTTTTCCCTGCACTCATTTTACCATTAGCCCTTGGAAACAAAGGTGTGGGTTTACAGCCCATGGTATATGCCACAGCCAAACACTCCAATATGTATTTAGCAACATCTCCTGCGTACAGCGATAGCACACATGCTTAGGTGGGTTTTCAGGATCGCTGAATGTCTCAATACCGTTGATCACCTCCTAAGCTCTTTTAAAGCAGGCAGCAGCCACCATATTGTATATAAACTTCTCAAAAACGATTAACCATTAAGACATTTGTTTTGTTAACACCGACCAAGTAAAATGTAAGGTCTTTAAAATATACTCTCTCAAACACAGCAAAATTTAAATTACTCCAATACATTTTTTGTCTATTTAGACAAATTAAAGGACTATACGTATATATATATCACCATCAGTACAATTCCAGCGATAAAGGTCATGTGTAAATAACACGAGCGTCACTTTAGATTTCTGCCAAGAAAAAAAATATGCTTCATGCAAAGAAGAAAAACTGTGCTGGTTTGTAAGGTCTGTATCAACATCTGCTACGTATAAAATACATTCAAATAGCGGGCCCCCTCAAACACTTAGGAATAAAACTTTACATTTTCTAATTTTCATAAATGGTAAAATAGAAAAATCAGCCGACATTGGAAAGTTGAGGCGTACACCTAAAGCATTGTGGACTAGTGCTAGAAGACTCATAGCTAGAGCATTTTCTGAGATAAGCACTTATTCATAGGCTTAGATAAGGTTACGTTTAATTCATTTAATAAAAAAAAAAAGCAATAATTCAACATTTATATATTTTTTATTCGTTAATGACCAGTGTAGCCCACTAATTGACTACATCTGTTGCTCGGACATACAGTACACCCTGCGTGAAGAACAAGATGAAATATATCAACGAATGATCCTTCATCTGTTATTTCTAAGATGAATATTCTGGCGCTACTGTTAAAGTTGCTATGTCTCTCCTGGTTTAATATGTTTTCAAAGCAGCAATAAATTCAACAATATGAGACTCAAGACGGTAGGAACACAAGAGGCTGGCACATAAATGAAACAGCCTCCCAGCAAAAGTGGTAGAGACTAGTACAATGAGGGGGATTTAAACATTTCATAAAGCTATACTGATTCTAAGACAAGCTAACGGATGAATGGTTCTTATCTACCCGCAATTTTACCGAAAACCACAAAATTGAGTAATGCGAGAACAGAGGGGTCCTAGAATTTTACCTTTGTATACACCAAATGAAAGTGGGAAGAAAGAGTTACTAGAAAGGAAGATGCTGAAGCCGTCATCAGAAAAGTAGGGTTTGAACTAGAAAAGAACATTTTCACAGAGACCAAGGTTGTGAAGGATTATGATCAAATGTGTATATTTTAACTGGGCGATATTCAAAATGTAATGATACATAAAATATTGTTGTCCTGACCCTGTATATTAGATTATGTTCCTATGGAATACCCATAAGGTCGGCACATGGTTTCTAATTTATATACAGAATATATTGCTAATTTTATTTGTACAGGTTAAATAGAGTCTGAAGCTATGTGTTTTGGAAAAGTGGCAGATGTGTTTCAAGATGGACACGTCATCTCCAGTGTCTTCAATAGAATTAGAATATGTATGTCAAATTTCAGAACACTAGATAAAGTTCATGTAGCTCACAAATTAATATACAGACCTGGAAGGCAAGTCAACACTAATGTGGTATTGTCTGGCAAACGTCCACAGATAATGAACAAATCTATTGGTTCCTCAAAGTTTCTATTTCAGAAACATGCAACTTTCAGACACTCAAGGGTTTTTTTTTGGGGTGTAATCCATTGGCCTTTATGTGTTTCTGCATTAGAGATTCTGAATGCGGGAAAACAAAGAGGCATATGCAATCATTTCAACTGAACCCGCCAAGCAAAAGTATTACCGGTAAATATTCAAAAGAGAATTCAGGCAGGTTATGAAGTGAAAAATAATAGATCGTGCCGAGGTTATGTAAATAGAGATAGAATACTTGAAATTAACAAGCATTTGTAAAATAGAACGCTAGAAAAGTACACCCCAAAACAAAGCCATTAGGGCATCTGTTGCTAAATAAAGAAACCGCCTAGGGGGGTTTTGTTTCCCTGAGGTCAGAGGAGTGGGTAATACGTTGTTAGTTGATTTTAAAAAAGTGAAATAAATTATGCAGGAGAAAAGTGTTCTGTTTTACCATGAAATCAACAGTAAAATACAAAATGTGAAATAAACTACCTAATGTAAATGGTTAAATATAAACAAGACCTTACAAGACTAGTTGCCACCTTGTTAAGAGAGAGGTTTGCACATCCTAAAGGATAATACCATGTTATAAGTAGAAAAAGGAAAACCTTTTTTTTGTGCTAGTTCCAGATATTTAATATAAAAGCAGATTTGTTAGAAATTAAGATACCCCTTTCTATCTTGCATTGCAACTGTCATGCATATCCCAGCAAAGTGATCCACGAGATATCCAGTTTTTGGCAACTATAAATGAAGCTGCTACCAGAATATGTAAAACATATTCTACATTTTGTATTTGGTCATTTTGGAAAATTAAGATGTTAACAGGGCTAAATCTGAACTAAACTTTAGATTCATTTCACATACAATCAGAAATCAGTTTCATCCTCTTTCCACCAAATGTGGAGGAAATTACCCTCATGCACCCCACTTCTCCAGCAAATATTGAAGACCCCAACTGGCACAAATAGAAACAGATAGATCCTTTCTCCTTCCTTTTAATAGATGGAAAAGTGACATGTTTAAGACCAAAAACAAGATTAGACAAAATAAAAACATGACAAAATAAAGTTTTCATAATCATAAATAAGTAATACACCTAAACTTACTAACAAGTCTGATTTATGTAGCTGTAAAGTAACTCATGAAAAAATGCACACTGTAAACACTTTAAACTTCTTTGGCTACTTTAGCGATATTTAACTCTTCAACTCTCTGGAAAACATAATATTTGGTGTCATTGTACTACATTACAACATTTAATTGGCTGTGATATCACACTAATTGGCTATTACAAAATATGTTACAGACAAGGATTACCAATTACTGACCCCCCACCCCACAAAAAAATCTTCGTCTGAAACCTCTCTTTTTCTTGGTGTCCATCTAACTGGGATTTTGCAGGAGAGACGACCATTTAAACTCCCTGACTTCAATTGCATTATAAAAAGTAATCTCCACTGAGATTCTTTAGTGAAAAGGATACTACATAAATACTGTAAGGACATTTTAAGGCCATATTACTAATTTAACAATGCACTATACAAGGCAAGGTCAGTCAATGTCCACTTGTGTTGGCTCTTCTCAATGCAAATTAACGTTAGGGGTTTGAAAGGTTTAACTCTTCTGCAGACATCTAGATTAGTTATATGACCAATGCTAAGTTTTGCAATTTTACATGGCTTGCTTTAGGAGGATGCTGTGCTGCATAAACCATGGTTAACACCATATTGACCATAAAACTGTTGAAAAGGGGATTGATGGCAGAGCCAGCATTATAGAACCAATTTCATGTCTTGAAGTTCTGCCTTCCTCTTACTGAACTTTTAGGCCGACTGAACCAGTTAACAACAGTCATTAATATACAGAGGAGTAAAGATAACATAATGGGGAGGAATAATCATGCAGATCTCCAGAAATTGGTTATGAGACAGACCTCTGAACCATGAACCCACCGGTGCTGGGAGGAGCACACACATAGTTACGTAGGCTGAAAAAAGACATGCGTCCATCAAGTTCAGCCTTTCCTATATCTGTTAATTTGTTGCTGTTGATCCAAAAGAAGGCAAAAAACCCCGGTTTCGCTCTTTCCAATTTTGCACTAACCAGGGAAAAAAATTCCTTCTTGACCCCAAAATGGCAGCCAGATTTCTCCTTGGATCAATAAGCTATTACTTACTTAAAAGCATGAGTTTCTGTGTCCTCACGGTGGAGTTAATGTATTAAAAAAAATCATCACAGTATGGAATGTCACTATGCATACAAAGATGTTATTTCAAGCATCAACAGACTGGTTATGTGTCTATAACAGTATTAAGGCACTTTTAATCTAAACTAGATTTCACAACCTTGAGGGACTGGGGGGTGGCAAGGTTAGTGAGCCTCTACCAAAACGGAATGCTGTATGATCCACGATGGTAGAAAAAAAAAGGCAACCTCATGTCTAGGTTTTCTGGATGTACTGGAGCAATAAATTATCGTTTTAAAGTTTCCTGGCTTTTTATTGGTGAATTTAATAAAGCAATGGTAAAATCTTCAATAATAATAGCACATTTCTGAGCACGGAAATACCAAATATTAAAGTTGGTTACTAAGGCACATTCTACACTAGCAGTAGATGGATGTCAGATAGACCATTTCTGAACAATTTCTCGAAAACCGCAAGCACAAGCTATAAAACATAAGCAATTTATGAGTTTCATAACAGCAGTACGACATAAGGTTTAAAAAAAATGCCTGACAAATAATGGTATAGAGAAGAGGGCAAAACAAAATTTGTGCCAAAGAAAACAGAACTTTTCAAAATCTAACAGAAGAGCAAAGAGTAATATTAATTAAGGCCCTCGTGTTCTACAGCACCTCCATGAATAGATGTAGGAGAAACAACTTGGCCGACCAGATAAAACAAATAGCTTTGATCTGCTATCAGAAATGATAATTACCATGATGCCTAGGGAACTTGGACATACATTTATCCCAAAAATATAAATAAATCATATATATATATTCTAAATACATTTAGAATGAATGTAATCACAGTTTGCCTGCATCCATATGCATTGTGTAATAATTCCCACATTGTAGGATCCCAGCACAAATAAAGTTATTTTGGGGATTTGCAAGCACCCTGTCTTACAATTGCCAAGCTCCAGATATATGTCCTGAATGAGAACTGTGAAGTCATTGTGGTAACATGTCATCAACCAATGTGCATTCAACATCAGATTCAATAGACATCAGATTATTCAGGAACAGATGGCATGTGGGTGACACAAGATCATTCTTTAGCACTAGTTTACAATCCTAATATCCTAATCCAGTTAAAAAGAGATGAAGATCTCCAACACTATACATATCAAATACATTAATTATTTGACGACCCTCAAACAACATTTCCATAATAATTTCTGTAGAGAGTGAAAACTATAAGGGTCACTGGAAGCCATAAGTCCCATGACTCAGGATTCCCTGACACCTCTTTGCCTGGTGTCCTTCATCAGCACCAATCTCTCTTCTCATGCTCCTGGGTGGTTGGAACATGTAGACAACTAAAAGCATTGAGTTATCATATGGTGTTCCTTTCACACATGCTGTCAAGGTGCAGATGAGAGATCTTTGCTGATAAAGAATGCCGTTGCACAACTAGACCACACTGTATATTGAACCTGTGAGCTACACAAATGGCAACTGGGCCACAAATTATTCAGAACATCAATTCCACCACTTCATGTTTACACTATTGCCTAAAAGAGCAGAAGAAGTTGAGAAAGATGATAAAAATAGAGAGAAGAGAAAAGAAACAGGAATGATCAAAATGAGTTTTTTTTTTTAAAAAAAGGAAGCTCAGCAACCGAGAGAAAAACAACCAAGCAGCAGAAGAATGAAGGAAAAAATGAATGGGGCATTATAATTAAAATTAAGGGAACCATACAATTTGGAAAGCAAATATTGTGCAGATACTAGCAGAGAAGATAAAGATATATAAACAATGGCAGAGGGACATGGAAACAGGGAGATGATCTGAAAGGCCAACAATGATACAGAGAAAGTTTCTAACTTGAAGACAATGCGGTGGTGGAATTCTTAGGATTCTGACTATCACTGGATAACCAACATTAAAAGGGGCAACAATGATTCATAAGAAATACAAAAGTATGGGAAAAGAGCTAATGGGCCTCATCATTTGTAGCAATGATTTAAAGAATTGTTTATTATAGAGCTTGTGGAAGAGCAAGTGTGGTAGAAGAGCATGAGAAAGGCCATACAGTTTAAAGCTGATGAGTGGAAAAAGTTACAGAAAACTACCCAAAAAAGCATTGACAATACAAGAAGAAATAAAGAGGCCGATATGATAAATGTATTACCAAATGGAATCAAAAGAACTTGGAAAAAGAGACGTAACCCAAAGTCTTAACATGAACAACATGGTGGAAAGATCAATAGCTATGAGAAAGCTTTGGAAAAACAGGGGAGCTGTGAGCAAAGCTCCCCCAGCTTATAACTGTTGTGTACAGTTCTTATCTCCTGAAGAATATCAACATATTGGAGAGAGTTCTAAGGAGGGCTACCAAAAAAGGTGAATGGTTTGCAGGATAAAAAATATCTGAAAAGACAGAGTACAATATGTATAGCTTGGCAGAGATTTGAGAAAATTTCAATACTTAAAGCGATTTAACAAAGAGGGAAGTTTATTTCAAAGGAGGAGAAATGTTAGAACAAGGAGGTCATAATCCAAAACTAGGTCAGTAGTATAGATGTAAGCTTAACAAGTTTTACTTCAGTAGGAGGGTGGTAGATAAGTGAAACAGCGTCCCGGCAAAAGTTACAAAAGCTAACACAGCGACAGAATTTAAACATGCATGGAATTGGCATAAAGCTGTCCTGGATCTAATACAAGAACAAGAACTACATCAGGACAAATTACCAGACTAGATGGGCCAAACGGTCCTTATCTGCCATTAAAGTCTATTTTTCTATACAAGGCTATGGCGTGAAGCTTCCTCGGCCCTATAAAAAGGCTGGGGTGCAAAGCTCTCCTAGTTAGTCCCAAATATATTGCACCACAAAGTTCTCCAAACTGCCCACTGACAAAAAGAATGGCTGTAAGTTGCTTAAGGCACCCCTTTGATAAGTAAAAAAATAAGGTTGAAACTCAAAGTGCCCATTGACCTAAAAAATGGCTGTGACAGCAAGCACCCCATAACGAAATAATAAAGGATGGAAAGGCTCTCCCCTTCGCTAGATGACCCAAAGGTTGCCGCAGGGACCGTTCCTTCAAAATGAGACTATGACCATGGCCGCTACTTGACAAGACAGACTACACTCAGGAAACTTGACAGGCAGCATGAGGACAGAAGAGTCAGTTCCGAAAGATCCCAAATTATTATGAATTAAAAGTGACAGGCCAGTCAGTTAAGTGACTAAAAGACAGTAAAAGAGCATGGAAAAGCCTAAAAGTTGGTCAAATATTTACATTAAAAAAAAAATCAACATAAATGAAGCAGGGAGGGAGACACTGATGTCCATAAGAAGAGAAGAACATAGACCAGTGGAGTTAGGGAGATTAGGGGTGGTGGTATGGACCATGGGAACCCACAAAAGTACTACTATGGGCATGTCAGTGTCAGGGATAGGTAAAATGGGCTGCTAACAACACCCTAAACAACCATTCACAGGGGGTGGTAAACACACATAAAAGACAGTACAGCAGCAGGGCTGAATGGGGGTTGGTTGGATAGAAGGACTGGAGAAAGACCTAGAGGCCATAAACGGGGGGGGGGTGGAGGTAAAGGAGGGGTAATGATTAGGGATAAAAAGACAGAATGGGGGAGATCAGGATATGACCAAGGGCAGGCATGTGGGGGGGGCTGTAGCGTGGCTGAGTTGTCTGAGAGACAGGAGCTCCTGGCTTATATACAGAAGGGCATTAAAAGGGAAGAAAAATGTGCTATGAGAAAGGGGAGGGCAGAAGGAGGAGAGGGAGTCATGATCTTCACAGTAATGCCCACTCTCCCCGTGAATATGACTCCAATTCTCTGTGATCACCACATTCTCTCACTTTGCAGTGAAATCATAACACTGACCTGCAATCCTTATTGTTGAGAGGTGCCGCTGCCGCTGCCGCCCGGGTTACTTGCTGTGTGTGCTGTATCTCTGGAGATGAAGCTGCTGCCGCTGGCTGGAGGGGGTTTCTCCACCGGGCAAAGCACAGACACACAGGGCAGGGAGAGAAGCCTTGCTGTGTTTGTGCATATGTGTGTCTCTAATGCAACTGAGGAGGAGGGGGGCTATGTGTGTGGGTGCAAAATCCAACCTGGAGGGGGGGGGAAGGGAAATTATGGGGGAGCCTCCGGCTCCCAACGAGTCACCCCTTAGTTCAGAAAAGAAGACCAAAAACGGAGAAAAAAAAAAATCCAGCTGGAGTTTAAAACAAGAGAGCGGAAATAGCCGATCTGTGTCGAGGAGAGCCGAGCCTGAGAGCTGCGCCTGTGCTGGTAGGAGGAGGGGGGGAGAGAGAGAGAGAGAGGACAGGCAGGGAGGAGGAGGAGGAGGGGAGAGCTGCAGGTTGTACTCTACTAATGCAGAGAGAGACAAGGAATGCAAAGAGGTGAACTGATACACAGCAGGGTCCTTTAAGATCATCATTCCATGTGTTTTCTTACCTGCTAACACCTTGTATATATATATATAGATAAGCTTTCCAAAGCTGATCAGTTTTCTCATGACATTTGTCAGCATCTGAACCTAAGAACCAGGTTAAAAGTGAAATATAATTCAAAATCTACAACTGAACCTGAAGAATCGGACAGTCTTTATAATCAATTTATTATTATTATTATTATTTATCATTATTTTGTTTATTAAGCAACAACAAATTACGCAGTGCTGTACAGTTTAAATGGGGGCAGTTGACACATACATAACAAATATACATTAATACATACAGATACATGCGGAGCTGAGAATGCCACCCCGCGAGCTTGCCATCTAGCTTTATGGTACTTTTTATACAAAGTTCCTGGCACTTAAGGGCACCGCTTACAAGCTAAGTGAGTAGTATAGATAAATAAGAAAAAAAGAAGGGGAAAAAAAGGAGTAGTAGCAATAAAAATATCTTTTGGATAATGATAACAAAATAAGATATTGTATCTATGACCCCTACCTATTCGCAAGCAGGTCTAGCATGGTAAAAGTTGAATGGCACGCCACAGGTGAGTGTTAGAAGTTACCCGCTTTGCTTCGTCTTGAATGATGGATAGGTGTGATGTTGTAGCCCAGAGCAGTGTTGGCCAACGACTGATAAACCCTGACCGCAGTCTGTGTGTCTCTCCCATCCTGCTCAACCAGCGTCTTATGGGAGTTGCAGAAAAGGCTCAAGGTGGCCATGCAATCTGCCCTTTTGAGACACTTTTTACTTGTTGATTCTCTAGTGTAAGGTAATGTGCATCCCAAGATTTCTGTGGAACACAACAACTGATACTGTCCAAGGGGGCAAAATGAGGCAATCACTGTGGTTTAAGGCCGCGTAGGCTTGTAACTCATGATTGAAATAAACTTGAAATTCTCTGCACTTCGTAACAGTATGTATGCTCTAATCACACATGGAGATTTGCACATTTCTTGTGTACTCAGCACAAGAATGCTTCTAACTTCTGCATTTAAATGTATGAGCTTAGAAGTCACACTTTAATTTTAAAGGGGCGCTTTAGTGTTTCAGGCAGCCTCCTAAATAAAGATTCCTAGTAACAGGGCCACCATCAGTTGGGTACAACTATTACAGTTGTCTTGAGGGTCCCACTGGAGGATACACTTTTCTAAAAGAAAACTTCTTAACCACTTCAGTCCCTTATGGACGTACCTATACATCCTAAAAAGGTATCCAATAAAGCCCTTTAGGAAGTATAGCGGTACATCTTGACTTCTTCATTTGACAGCCTGGACTCAGCCAGCCAGCATCACTTGCTTTCACCTAACTGATCGTTGTAAGGGCTGCTGGGGCGACTGCCGCTAAGCCATTACATGAGGAATTCCTGATCATGTGATCGGGCATTCCCTTCCGGGAGACGGCAAGTGTTTTTAGGTTTTTACTTACAGGGGCAGGCTGGGCAGGGGGGCAATTGCCCCCTAGGCCGCACTGAATCTAAATTAAACGGCCGCACGGTCGCCCACTGTGGTGGCCAAATCGTCTTTAATGCGGGGCAAAATCCTGCAGCACCTGCGCCGGCACACCGAGACGCCATTGCAGCCGATGCGGCTACGAGTTTTAAATCGGCACATTGCCGCCCAGTGCCTCATTAAGGCTCTTCGTCACGCGCCTTAGAAGATGCTCAAGGGGGCAGGCTCACTCGGAACAGCTCCTTGTGACAGGGAGAAGAACACGTCGGAGGAGAGCGATCTGCAGGGAAAGGAAGGCAGCAAAAAAGTAAGTATTTAAAAAATGGGTGGAAGGGGATCCATATTTAAAGGGAGGGCTCCCTTGGGACAACAATTAAATACAAAAAGGGGGTGGCTGGGGGTATTAAAACACAAAGGGGGTGGGTGGCTAAGGGCAAATACACATGGGTACATATCCAGTAAAAAAAGGGGCATCAATACACAAGGGAGGAGGGCTGGCTGGGGGCAACGGATAAATCAATACACAAGGGTGTTGGGGCATAAATGCACAAAGGGGGCTGGCTGGGGGCACAAATGCATATGGGGCAATACACAAGGGTTTGAGGGAAACACATTAAAACCAATGGAGGGCAGCCTGGCTGGGGCATCAATACACAAGGGGGGGGCACAAAAAAACAAACCAGTGTGGAAACAATTTTTAATGCTTTATGTAGATTAACCCGTACTGATGGGGGTGTCGGTGTGGCAGAGCCTGTCCTGGTGTGTGTGTTTGGTGTGGCAGAGCCTGCCCTGCTGTATGTGTTTGGTGTGTTGGTGTTGCAGAGCCTGTCCTGGTGAGTGTGTTTGGCTGTTGGTGTGGCAGAGCCTGTCCTGGTGGTGTGTGTGTCCTGGCTGTCGTGTGGCAGAGCTTGTCCTGGTGTGTGTGTGTTTGGATGTCAGCGTGGTCCTGATGTGTGTGTTGATGTGGCACAGCCTGTCCTAGTGTGTGTTTTGGTGTTGGTGTGGCACATCCTGTCCTGGTGTGTGTGTTTGGGTGTCAGTGCCACAGAGTCTGTCCTGGTGTGTGTTTGGGTGTTGGTGTGGCAGTGTCTGTCCTGGTGTGTGTGTGTTTGGGGGTCGGTGTGGCAGAGCCTGCCTTGGTTTGTATGTTTGGTCATCTTCTTCCTGGCACTTTACTTTCTGTAGGCATAAATTGAACAAATGTAATTCTTAGTTATCCAGAGATAAAACCCCTCTTGAATTTGTAGTAACTTTTTAAGCTAGGAAATCAGTGAGAGGAAAAGTAAAGGATTTGTGTTATTTACTGCATTTCAATCTCCATATTTTATTAAAAATGATTAGTGGTACTAAATTGTGGCTTCAGGCGTTCCGGGTATAATGACTTTTATTTTTTTTAAGAAGTAATTTTTATTGGTACAGGAGATGATTTCCAAGGATGCATAAAAGACAGGCTTATCACATGAAATGTAGGGCATACATACAAACTGTGCATCCCATATAAACAAAATACAGTAGCACGTGACATGAACTTTTGATAATGCCATCAAATCCGTATAATACCCATAATGTATAACAGAAGGCCGACTGTATGCAAGATCTCGCAGAACCCAATGTAGAACCTGGCACAGACAATGGAAAGGATCTCAAAAGAAGGGTATAGGGGAAAAAGGAGCAGGAACAGGTGAGAGAGGGAGGAAGAGAAAGAGAGAAAAGAGAGGGAGGAGAAAAAAACCTTAAGGAACAAATTATAAAAGGGGAGGAGAGCAGCGGTGCCACCCGGTCCCAGTCAGGCAAAGGGGACCCAACCCGCTCCCTCAGACCCATGAGGAAGCTGCGCGCGAATGTGAACCTCTCCAGCCAAGGCTCCCAGGTGATGAGGAATAGATGTATCATGTAAGTATGCCGTGATTTACTCTAGTTTTAGCATATTCCATATTTTAGCTTCAATGTTGGGAATCTATGGGGCTCCAGACTTCCAGACCCTGGCAATAGCGAGGCGGACCACAGTGCAGACACGGAAAATGAGATGATGGGCCGGCACGGTCAGACTTTTCAAAGGATAACGTCTGCAAAGGAGAGCCGTCCAAGGCTCCGGTCGTAAGGGCTCCCCCAGCGCCTCACCTGACATACAGAAGAAGTGAGACCAAATCGGCACTAGCTTGGGACACGCCCACCAGACATGCAGAGGGGTCCCCTCGGCATCACAGCCTCTAAAGCAGAAAGGAGAGTGTGTCGGGAACATATGGTGCAGTCTTGAAGGTGTGAGGTGCCAGCGTGACAGTACCTTAAAACAGTTCTCCTGCACGAGGGTGCAAGCAGTGACCTTCCAGACATTCTCATATATCTCCCCCCAGTCAGAGGAGTCAAGGGTTTGACCCAGGTCGGTCTCCCACCTCTGTTCAATGGAAGGCGGCGTTGAGAACTTGATCCCCAAGATGTGGAGATATAGTTGGGAATTTGCGCCACTGGGTTTAGTAGATTGACGGCACGCTCGTTCGTAAAATGTAGATAAACGGTCAGGATGGCGTCTGAGAAACAGTCAAAGATAATGGGAGAGTTGATGATAGCGGAAGAGTTCCATAGCAGGGAACTCATGGAGTGGCAGCAATTGTTGGAAGGAATAGGGGCTGTTATTGAGGAGCAGATCTCCAACTGTAACAAGGCCTTTAGCTGCCCACCATTGGAACGGACGAACCTGGAGGCCCGCAGGGAAAATCACGATTCGGAAATAGCGGAGTCATCCTGGTGCCGGTATCCGTGAGTCTGACTTGGTGCCGCAAGATGAGGGAATGGAGGAGGGTGGGGTTATTTTGAACTCTAGGTTTGTCTAGAGTGGAGTGCCACATAAGCCACCGCAACTGTGCCCCAGAGCAGAGATCTGATTCCAGCTGTACCCAACGTGCGGAGGAAGGGCTCACAGAGAGAGAGAGATAGGAGCATCGCCAACTGAGCTGCGACGTAGTATTCATACAGGAGGGGCAGACAGTCCTCTGGCCGTTTTTGGCCTATAGAGGGTGGATTTAGCTAACCGTCTCCTTCGACCCTGCCAAACAAACTTCTCAATAGCACCTTGGAGGCTAGTAACGTCTTTCCGTCGAATCGGTAAGGAGATGGAGCGGAAAAGGTATAACAGGCAATAATGTCATTTTCACCGCATATATTCTCCCCATAAAGGACAAGGTGTAGGAGGACCATGTGGATAGATCATGTTTAAGGTTCATGATTAATTGCGCGTAGTTAGCGGCATACAGCTGCCCATGGGAGGGGATGATGTTAATGCCTAGGGATGGTATAAATAGAGGTTGCCACTTAAAATCTAAATTAAGCGAGAAGAGCTTTACCATAGGGCATGGAAGGGTCACATTCAAAATGTCACACTTATCTGAGTTAATCTTCTAGCCCGGGAACGTCCCAAACCGCCCTAAGTGGCACAAATTAGGAAGAGACATGAGTGGGGATGTCAAGGAAAGCAGAACGTCGTCTGCAAACAGTCTGAGCTTATAAGCATGGTCACCTATCGTGAGACCTTTGATGTCAGGGTGTAGGCGAATGGCCTGAGCTAAGGGTTCAATGGCCAGTGCAAACAGTAAAGGTGATAGGGGACAGCACTGGCGGGTACCACCCTTAATTGCAAAGGGCTTGGAGCGAGAAGTGCCAATATCCACTATAGCGGAAGGATGAGTATAAAGGGCCTGCGCACCTCTCAAAAAAGCTCCAGTAAAGCCAAAAGTCTGCAGAGTGGACCACAAATATCCCCAAATCACTCGGTCGAAGGCATTCTCAGCTTCTAGAGACAGAAGCATCATCGGTGTCCCGGTCCTCTGACACGAGTGGAGCAGGTTCAGCATACGCCGAATATTATCTGGGGCCTCCTTTCCCGGGATGAAGCCCACTTGATCAGAGTGCACCTGTAAAAAGGAAGGCATGATTGACAACCAACTGTATGCCAATGAAGTGAAATGGTGTTATGATGCAGAGATCCAATGGGCAAAGCCTCTCTATACGAGACCTAAAATGGTCTCAAACATTAATGGAGATTCTTCTCTGCAGAGCACATGGCAAATCAGTTAAGACATTTGGTCACCTTCCACTCCCTCCCCCAGTGCAATGTCCTTTCCCTTTTCTATCACCTTGGTCTCTAAGGGTCACTGGAGAAGATAGGTTACCAGGGGAGTGTCCAGCAGAAGGAGGACTTATTGTGTTTATAAAGTCCTGCCAACTCTCTCTCTCTCTCTCTCTCTGAGTCTGCGTGGAGATGATCACAAGGGAGTGGTAATTGTATCACGTGTTTACAGGCTTATCCTGCTGTTTCTCTGTTATTTCCATTCAATCAATGAATAGATAGTTTGGTAACAGCATATACTAACTTATAGTAATTTGTATACGTATTGTTAGTTTGTTTAGCCTCTCTTAATAAATATTGTTAATTGCAGAAAACAAGGAGTGTGGACTCTGACTTTACACTCAGTTAGTGGTTATTGATAGCATCATACAGTAAATGCTATTCAATAATTATAATAAGATTCATAAAAATACAAACACGTATTTTTATTTATAACATTTGGCGAGCCAGGTAATTATTTTTTACCACTTTTTGCTCACTTGCAAGGGGGGACATTCCAGTTTTCTCCAGATACAAGTGAGCTAAAAGGGACAAAATAACCGAACCGATATTGTTTTATTTGCTGGAAGCGTTTTCTGCAATACGTCTCGGGCCAAGACGTGAGAGATCCTAAGAGGCAACCAGAGTGAGACGCAATTTGTAAGCCGGACATCATTTCTGGAGGATCGCGTTTTATCCAGACCGAGGATTCAAAGTGGAGTGCACACCATTTGATTGCCTGCAGTCTGAAGACACAAGTCGTGTGAGTAAATTATAATTTGTTTTTTGATATATAAGAATGGAAATTGTAGCACAGTATGCGGAAGCTAGCACTTTTGACCCATTAATGATGGAAAATGAAAATGAATTTAAACAAATGCATAGCTTGTGGTTGCAATGTGAGAAAGAGAATTGCAGAGTAGACAATAAGAAGTGGTGCCTGAATAAAGATAGACTGAAAATCCAGAACTGTATGAAGTTGCTGAAGTTATTGAGGAATCAGTTGAACCGTATACTTGTGGGGCACACTCCTGTGGCCTCCATAATAAACAACACAAGTAAATATAGTGATTGTCCAACCTGTGGATTAAATGGAGATTATGTAAGCACATTAGAGGACAATTACGAAGCGAGAGGAGAGTTGATATCATCCCTTAGGACATGTTTAGCCACGCAAACCCCAGTTGCTGTATGCAGCCAGGGGGAAACATGTGCAGAAGAAGAAGAGGCACAAAGTATTGTAGAGAATGAGAACCCAGGAACAAACATAGGAAACCGTATACTGGATGAGCTAGATAATGGTGGTATCCCTGTATTAACCCCTCTTGTAACAAAGCCAGCAATACCACATTTTATGGACCCCTTATCTGTTTCACCTAGTGTTAAAAGCAGGACATCTGCCACCCTGCAAACTGCTAAAATTCTACAGCAGCAGGATAGAGATAAGGTGATGAAACAGCTGATGAAGTTAAAGCCCCTCTTCCCCCCATATGACTGCAAAACAGATGTCCTTTCAAACATGTCCAACTTTGAATCAGCAGTTAAACAATATATGCTCTCTCCTAAAGAGGCATGTATGATGCTTAAAATGTGGGCCCCAAGCAGCATTGCATGTAGATTTAATCCACCCATAAATGGCCCTATTAATCGAGAACGAGATTGGTTTAAGGATGATAAATGGGGTACAGAGGGAGATAGACTTAGAGCTGTCTCCAAACTTGTAACAGGAGACAGCATTCACTTGCTGAGATGAAGGTGGATTTACAGGATGATCCGTGGGTCTTTGCTTCCAAATTTGAGCAAGTCTATCGGCTAACCCACCGCATTCCACCAGATCAAACCCCTCCTGATCTACTGCAATACCTGGTAAAAAAAATTCACTTATTTAGACCCCGGAGTGCAAATGATGGCAGAGGAAAAAGATACTTTGGAAGGGGTATTGACCATCATAGGGAAGGCCAGGCAGAATTTAATGAGGAAAGGAGTCATAGGACAGCGCAAGGTTGCGATTGTAACTATCAATGAAGGGAAGCAATCTATACCTGAGATTCCCTTCAGCGGTATTTGTTATTATTGCAATAAACATGGTCATAGACAGAAAGAATGTTGGAAGGCCAAGAGAGACCAAAGGGTGACTGAGGGATGGCATGTTAGTCCATCCCCCTCTTGGTCTGTCAAAGAAAGTGATCAAAGAGGATCTGTAAAGATGAAAAGAAATAACAGTCCTGAAAAGGCAGGTCAGGAACATCATTCTAACCCTCTGCCTAGGACCAATCTGTATGGTCCGGCGCGGGAGGCTCTGAGAATGATGGCAGTACAGGGAGCGGTTACTAATGAGCAAAAACTGAAACCGGGGGACGGGGCTCCTCTGATTTCATTTTCAGATTGACTAACACTGGACATTATGGTTCCTATTTGTAAAACATTTAGGGACCATTCCGGACGTCCATACGTGCATGGTACTCATTTTACAGGGCAGGTTATGCAAAACCTGTGCTCTCTATTAGGAATACAGCAGAGATTTCATATACCATATCATCCCCAGTCTTCCGGTATAGTGGAGAGAATGAATCGTACTCTGAAGTCCAGGTTATCTAAAATGCTGGTACAATATGGCAAATCATGGGTTAACCATCTCCCAGCAGTACTCATGGCTATCAGAGCTACACCCTCTAATGCCACTAGGTGCTCTCCATATGAATTAATGACAGGGAGAAAAATGGCACTAGGACATCCAGGTGAACCACAACTTTCAACTCCACTGAGAGAATCTGTTTCTAGAGACCAGTATCTCTCCCAAATTCAGGAGCAATTAAACTCATTGCTTCACTTTGCTGCTTCCAATATGGCCCCAACAGATTGTAAAATTTTATCCACACCTCAAACTCTGTTTGAGAAGGGGGGATTGGTAATGATTAAAAATTTTCAGAAAAATTCTCCCTGGGATGCAAATTGGGAAGAGCCCTATGTAATACGAGACACCCTGGGTACAACTGTTCTACATGTACGGAGGTCTAACCCCAAAAAGGCCAGAAGGCAGCCTGGATATAAGTGGGTGCATGTAGATCAGTGTAAATTATATCAAGGGACTTGTGCTCCAGATACAGAGTTAACTGCTAAGGACTGATGCTTCTGCTTGATCTTTTTAGGTGCCCGAAGTGTGACAGCCTGAGATAATATCCTAAGAAGAATGAAGCTGAACATCTTTCTGGTCATATTGCATTTCCTTAAACAATTCAGTATGTGTAAATCCGATAATAATTCCCTATTGGAACTGAATGCAACTCTTGAACTTAACACAAACTTATTTGACCAACATCCTGAAGGCAATTATACTGGAAACAGCTCTTGGACTGATCTAGGCATCACTCCGCCCTCTCGGGACCGTAGAGGGAATTATGCCAATGGAATGGAAGGATGGACTAAAATATGGAGTGGTGACAATTTACATGATCCGTGTTTATATCTAACACTCAGTGGGGGTGGGGGTGTTGTTGAAATTTATGGGGAAATAGGAAATAATTATATTCTGGGATTATGGGTAGATAACCAGGGCAATCAAGATGATTGGGAATGTAAAGGGTCAGATTGGGGAAAATGTACTGTAGTTTTAAGTGGTAGGGATGTAAAACTGACTGTTGGTTAGTGTCTACACATTTCAAATTTCTACACATTTCCAAAATTGTTACAGAATTACCTATTCTATGAAAAGAGGTTTAATAAGGTGGGTGGAACTGGGTAGAAGCAGATGTACAAGAGGGATTATGGACACAGTTCTGGGAGGTGTAGGAACTGGGTTGGGTTAGTGGATGCAGTAGACATAGCCAGTATGACAACAGCATTACAGTTGTTAAATGACACTTCTAGTGCAACTTGATGGCAAAGGTTAGATAATACTTTCTCTGATCAACATGGGGTACTGCTCTGGGGAACCTATTCATACATCCATTTATTATTGTATTGTTTGTTTTTGTAGTATGTATTGTCATTCAAGTTTGTATGTGTTGTTACCTGAAGTCATTGATTGCCAGAGTATATCACTTCCATTATGGAATGCAAATGGAAAGAACTCTGTGAATAGCGGGCTGGGCATGCATACATAGTAGATACTAGATACACTGCGAGGTACGCTCTCCCTCTTGTCTCCAGTGGGTTTAATAGGCTCCAAGAGTCTCATCCACTTCATTGTCAAAAGGAGGGATGTAAAAAGGAAGGCATGATTGACAACCAACTGTATGCCAAAGACTCTCTGAGTCTGCGTGGAGATGATCACAAGGGAGTGGTAATTGTATCACGTGTTTACAGGCTTATCCTGCTGTTTCTCTGTTATTTCCATTCAATCAATGAATAGATAGTTTGGTAACAGCATATACTAACTTATAGTAATTTGTATATGTATTGTTAGTTTGTTTAGCCTCTCTTAATAAATATTGTTAATTGCAGAAAACAAGGAGTGTGGACTCTGACTTTACACTCAGTTAGTGGTTATTGATAGCATCATACAGTAAATGCTATTCAATAATTATAATAAGATTCATAAAAATACAAACACGTATTTTTATTTATAACAGCACCAGATTAGGATTCGGGGGCTAGGAGCATATATGTTTCAGTCCATCCAAGCTGAGAAACCTGCCATCCGAATCGGAGGATGAGTGAAGAATGAGCAACGGAAGTCTTTTATGTATAAGAATGGATACACCGTTATGCTTGTCCGATGCCGCAGAGTGAAAGTGCATGGAAAAACGCGGTCCCAGAATTTGGGAATACATGTTTTGCGAAAATGAGTCTCTTGGAGGAGAACAATATGAGCGTTTGATCTGACATAGTGACGTGTCGCCATTCTTCGTTTCTGCGGTGAAAGCAGCCCCTTCCAGCGGATGCGAGGGAGCTGAGGGGGAAAGAGAGAGGAGCGAGAAAAAAAGAGAGAAGGGAACACCGGTGGGAAAGACCACCAGGGACCCAGCAACCATCCGAACAAACATATGGTATCCATTTAACAAAATATACCTAAGCAAGGCGAAATAGAACATAACAGGTGAACGGCCAGCAGTGGCGTGCTAGCGCCTTTAAGCTCCCCAGAAACAAATAAATGCAGAGTAGTCCCATAAATGTGAGGTAGGCATATGGGAATGGTAATACCTCGGGGAAAGTGTTCTGAAGCAAAATAAAAAAAAATAAGAAAATGATGTAACGTATGTGAGATAATATATAATAAAGGTGTGTAAGTGTGTATGTGCAGGTGCGGATGGAACCACCACCCTGGAGTGAGAACGAATAATATCGTACAATCGCGGTAACTCAATAATGGTAGAGATGACACAACGTAGCGTCCTGCCATATCAATTGTACATAGAGACAGCTCAAGAGCAGCAAGGTATATATCAATCACAACAGAGCCATAGACCCCCAGGTATAAAAAGAAACATCAGGGGTGTGGTCACAGTGGCGAAGTATGTAGTGTTAAAAAAAACAAAAAACCATAGTGCTTGAATGTGTGTGTGCCAATGCAGGCGAGATTAAGGCCCCTAAAGAGGAGAGGCCGCGAAAGGGGGATGCCCCACGTGAAAGCAAAGGTAGGTGCAACCCAATTACATAAACATTGCAGAGGGGAGACGGAAACGGCACAGGAGAGGAACAAATCACATCTCGGCTACTGGGAACATCGGGCAGATACAGAAAGCATACGAGGGCAGCGTAGTAAACACAGCATTTAAACGAAAACAAGTGCAAAAGTCTCATGAAAACAATAGTAAAAAAGGTAGATGAACATAGCGAGTGAACTTAGCTGTCCTCTGCATGTCGAGCGAATGCTGCCACTAGCAAAATCCAGCACACTCCCGAAGACATGTCCCAGCAGATGCGGAGAAAACAAGTAGATTCAGTACCCGTCTCAGGATGCTACTGGGCTGTCCGCCGGGCAGGGTGAAGGCTGCAGGGTTTCCGAAGTGCGCGGTGGTCGTCCCCCTGGTCGTGGTCATCTTGCAGGATTGTCGGTCCACGTTAGAGGGCGGCTGTAAACCCAGGCAGAGTAGGAAGGGTCTGGCGTCCTCAATCTCCCTCAGTTGTAGGCGTAGACCACCCTTTTGCACGAGGAGTTTAAAGGGGAAACCCCATCTATACAGGGCTCCGTGTTCCCTCAGGAAATCTGTCAGAGGCTTCACGGACCGGCGCTTACGAAGGGTGGATGGGGCAATGTCAGCATACCACACCGGGGTGACACCGTCCAGCTCCGGGGAGACATTCCGAGTAGTGCGTAGTATGGTCTCTTTCATGGTGTAATAGTGGCATTTCAAAACAATGTCCCTGGGGGGGACTCTCCATACCCTGGTTTCGGGTGTAACGCTCTGTGAATCCGCTTCAGGAGTAACTCCGGCATGTCAGGTAGAAGGTGCCGCAGGTAGGGGTGGATGAACGTGCAGATATCGGTCAGGGGTTTCGGGACATCTCGGACCCGTAGGTTGGAGCGCCTGGAGCGGTTATTCATGTCCTCCATGGCATCTTGAAGATCTGCGCACGTGGCTTCTAGGCAGGCAATAACAGCATCGCCATCCTGTAAGGGTGTCAACCGCGGCCTCTAGGTGAACAGTTATGTTGGCCAGGGCGGCTATGTCTGCTGAGATAGCCATGAGTCCTGCCTTGAGGTCCAACTGCAGCTCTTGTTTTGAGTGAGAGAATGTAGGCCTCGAGATCCGCAATGTCGCTGCGTGTGCTAAGGCCCGCCTCGTCTGCTCCCATAAGGCCTTTACCCAGCGTGGTGCCCTTCTTCTTAAAAAAGAAGGAAACTCCGGGTTTTCCGCCCCTACGGGTGGACATCTCGCTGCTGGGCGATGAGAGACCAAAAACTGTCAGATGCGGTCAAATGGATAGGCTGTGAAGGCTAATGTTGGCGAGTGGTTAGCAGGAGCTAACTCAAAGTGCGGCCATATCCTTCAAACACCAGGACACGCCCCCCATGATGACTTATTTTTTAGTGTACTCATGTACTCCCAATTCTATCACATTACATCAATATGCGTTAGAAAATCAGGAAAAGATGTGCATGGATGGTGGGCTGATTCGGTGGCGCAATGGGCCAGTTGACTAGACTTGCTATCCGTAGGCTGCCAGTCCTCCCCTGTTTACTTACTGGCAATCAGAATTATTCTTTTTTGCTTTATTGGTTTCAAATGAATGCCCTGTTTATGTGGGTAGATCAAACAAAGAAAAGGATAATCTTAATTAACACATGTGGAAAAATGCCAAAAAAGCTCTAGGGTGTAAGGGACCAAAACCCCTGTGACTGAAGGGGTTAAACATTTGAGCTAGGAAATTTGCTATATTTTCAGTGGGATAGAACTAGAACATGATTTTATCACTCATTAGACATTTTCACATTTTTCTCAGCTACTTCACAGCTATCAACTAGCGATGCCCATAGTCTTGGACAGAGTCCCTAGACCAAAAATGCTTAAGCATTTTTCTGAAAGTAAGCTGTTAAGAATTAAAAACAAAAACAAACACCAAACAGGTATTTTCACAAATCTTTGCTGACAACAGATTTTTTTCAGGAGCGTCCACTCTGAAAAAAGGTCAGGTTCATTCTAATTCTATTTTTTATTACCATAAAAGCCAAGAGATCTATCGGAGACGTGCACCTTTTTTCTTTGGCATTACGCCACAGGTAATGAATGGGAACGTCATGTAACTATTAGGTCATAACGAGACTCATTTTCTTTTCGGCCGCTGTTCATACATCAGGCAGAATGTGCCCTTCTAGTGGCGTGTGGCAGCTGTGTGCTGTGGCCACCATTCTAAAAATCTAGTAGCTATCATCATAGTTTCATGATGATTATATGGAATGAGCGAATGAATGATATTGACTTGCCAGGCTCCCATAATAGATTGTAAGCTTGTTTGAGCAGGGCCCTCATCACCTATTGTTTCTGTAAGTGAAGTTGTTATGTTATAAACTACTTGTTATGGCCTGTCTACCCATTGTACTTCACTACAGAATATGATGGTGCTATATAAAACAATAAATAATAAAAAGATGGACATGATGTCATAGTGGGGTGTCTAAATGACACTATTGTGGGGCACTGCTGCTATTTTCATAGTGTAAATAAAAATGATAAAGTCTCACTTTCTCAAATTCTAAGTATCACTATTTCCCATTTTAGCCCTAGACATCTCCTTTATGCCTTGGAGGAAATATAAAACAACATTCTACTATTGCTAGGACTGCTCAACTCAGAGGTATCTGGTCAAATCCACTTTTAAATCATTAATGGAAGTTGCACACAACTCCATATTTTTGTCACTATTTTTCAGACTACTTCTTACACCCTCACTTATTCTTATTCGCGGCCGCACAGCTTGCACACCCCAAAAGCCGGCCCTGGGTCTTGGACATGAAGTCCCAGTCCACCCTATTGACGGGCTTCTCTGAGTCCGTGGACAGGAAAAGGAGCCAGCGCAGATAAAGGAGTAGCTAAACTAGAACATGTTAAAAGTTCCTTAATGCAAAGTACAGTATTTGCTCGATTATAAGATGACCCCCCCAAATTTTAATATTAAAAAGAGAAAGCCTGAATATAAGACGTCCCTATAAGAAAAAAGTGTTAATAAATATTAATTCACATGTAAAGAATTTTTTCATATTTAATAAAAAATATGATTGAGAAAAATGCATTTTTTGTTTTTATTTCTTTTTTATTTGCCAACCTGCAACCCAGTTATGCACATTTGCCTCTCGGCTTGCTACTCTGCCCCCAGATATGCCTTATAAACCCCTATATGCCACCCTGCCCCTCCCTGATATGACACTCTGCCCCCCAGATATGCCTCATTCCTCCCTATATGCTCCCACCCAACTTACCAGTGCATCCCTAGACTTGTCCCCAGTGCCCCAGACCTCCTGGTGTCAAGTGGGGGCAGCCGGTGGATATCTGCGCAGGCAACCTCCACTGCTACCCGGGACTTCCGCCGGGCTTCTATGACTGATGACCGGAAGGTCACGTCACCCTGGTGCTGCGTCACAGAAGCCCCGGCAAAAATGGCGGCAGCAGCGGGGGTTCATGCGTGCATCGCACAGACGTTCATCAGCTGCCAGAGAGGAGGATCCAGGTCGTGAGTCATGACCAAGACCTCGCTCTCCCACCACTGCAGTCAGGGCAGCGGTAGGGAGCAGAGGAGACAAAGGGGGGAGAGCGCTTGCTGAAAACATTTTTAATGTGCGACCACTCGGCGCCCTCTCTCCTCCTCTTACAGTACAGTGAACCAAATAAAATTATTCATGACATAAGATTATTCATGTAAGTAATTTATAAACCTCCAAGTTGCTTAACACAAGTTTTGAAACAGTGTTATAATTCCAAATATCACCTTACTTTCTCAGGAGGAGGCAAGAAATTGTGCATGTCTCACTTCCATAACACAAAAAACAAATATAAAATAATAATGATAAAAAAATATTTTATGAAAACTAAGGGAGTCCTAGAATACCCTTTTATAGGAGGACAATGTACCCCACATAACATAGTGAGCGTAACAATCTTGAGTGAAGGGCATTTTCACTCAGCCCATGTGTGTTTTGATGAGGGTACTGTTGAGTAGGTGATGTCCTTTGCCCCTATTACATATTGCTTAAGTGCATTCAGATGGGGGTAACTGTTAACTTGGTTGGGGACACCCAATACATCTTAGCACATACTACACCATGTGTAATTATTTGGAGTTTTATGGTCAAGAAATACAGAGTGTTTCCATACCATAATATCCTGTGATTTTGAGTAAGTGTCAGGACTCGGGTGATCAGGTCGGGTAGGAGCCCATGCGCAGGGGATACTTGGGGTTCAGTCTGTAACCCACAGCGCATGATTATGCAAACAGACACCACAAGTAGAAATCCGGGTAATGCAGTGTATTTTATGTATATAACAGGATAAGGGTAATACAGTATAAGCAAGAAACGTATGGCAAAATAAAATACCGTGATAAGTCTTTTGGCAAGGGAGCCCGCTTGGAAGGGCACAAAAGGTACAAAAGCAGGGAGTCCTCTTGGAAGGACGCAATAGCAGGGAGTCCTCTTGGAAGGACGCAATAGCAGGGAGTCCTCTTGGAAGGACGCAATAGCAGGGAACCAGGAACAGTACAGGTGCAGAGCCACAGCAGGAAGGTCCATAGACTTCAATACAAAGGCCTTTGTATTCTGTCAGGACTTGGGTGATCAGGTCGGGTAGGAGCCCATGCGCAGGGGATACTTGGGGTTCAGTCTGTAACCCACAGTGCATGATTATGCAAACAGACACCACAAGTAGAAATCCGGGTAATGCAGTGTATTTTATGTATATAACAGGATAAGGGTAATACAGTATAAGCAAAAAATGTATGGCAAAATAAAATACCGTGATAAGTCTTTTGGCAAGGGAGCCCGCTTGGAAGGGCACAAAAGGTACAAAAGCAGGGAGTCCACTTGGAAGGACGCAATAGCAGGGAGTCCTCTTGGAAGGACGCAATAGCAGGGAGTCCTCTTGGAAGGACGCAATAGCAGGG